>JBBPNP010000149.1:0-59566 GCA_038090955.1 Xerocomellus intermedius
CCCTCCCCCCCCGCACCCCCCAGCACTTTCCAGTCTGTCATGGCCTGGGCCATACTAGCAGATCTGGGACCTTAACTATAGACAAGGGTTGGTTTGCTGATGAAGCAAAGAGACGCACCACCTCGCTTAGCTTCCGCGCAGACTTAATCCTTTGTTGCATTGTGCCTCGGCTTACGAAGACTAGCACCAGTGCTGAGCGATTTATCAAGGGAAACATTCGACTAGAGGCGGCTCACAGGTGAGTATATCAACTCCACCAATCAAAGGCTCGACGTAATAATACTGTTGCACGAATATTAGGAAAAGCGAGGCCAAATAGATATATACACAAGCCACACTCGGTCTCATGCCGAATATAATCTAATACAATCTAATCAATAGATTATTCCAGCTATTCAGTAGTACAGTATATTAGACGAGCTGTACTATAGGGGATCAGTAGTTCAATCCTATCCCTGAAACCCCACCATCTCGTCTGAGGTCTATCTCACACCCTCTGCTCATTCTCTAGAAATACTAATACACTCCAAACACGCCCGTTGGCGGAACGCTGGCTAAGTAATTGTCGGCCATCGTGCGCCTGCCATGTTCCGGACTTTTTACGCGACGACCTTGCTCGAGTCAGGGGTATTGTCCTCAGCCAACTCGATTCATGTCAACGAAACGTGAAATTCAACAAGACGTCTCAAATAAGCGTCGGCGCGGTTGGTAGACAACCGCATCAACATCCGGCAGGCAACGTCCTGGCCCATTCTATCGTATCAATCAATTTCGAGTCAACGGATAACTCATTCAGTGAAAGCTGACCTTTGTCGGTGAGTTTGAATGGCTTTTTGCGGGATTGCCCGAACACGATTGCTACCACAATAACTCACCTCGCGCTCCTACCCGAGCCTGTGGAGCGACGATGACCACTGGTACTCGAGGTGAGATATAATCCACGCCAGAATCTCCTACTAAGTCGTGAGGCAACCGAACAGAATCAACCCTCAAAGTTTTCTGTGTGTCGTGTACGTACGTTATCATCAATTACCAGAAGCAGTACTACGCTGGAATGTGCGATAGAAAAAACTCGTACAAAGAAACAGATAAAATATCAGAATCACACTCGAAGCGTAGATTGTGCTCGAGGAGTCCGTACGTATGTCGTCTTTAGTGGCAGACCGAACGTGCCCTCCTCCGTCTCAAAAGTGCCCTCGGGGCTCATCTTCTCCGCTGATACCCCCGTACAAGCGATTCGCAAGACATTGTCCGTCGCAACCTTGAGCCACGTCGACCCTTCCGCATTATGGCCTTCCATGTAAAGGAGGAAACAAACATACGTCCTTCCAACTTGGAGCTCCCCCCGATCGCTGAATCGGCTCGGTTTGTAGTTGAGTATACAGGCATGTAGATCGGTGGCGTCACGAATGTGCCGGAGTCTGCCCGAGCCACAGACGACGGTGATGTCGGCGTAGACGCCCAGCGCCATCACGCCGTCCGACCGTGGGCTGAGCGTTACCGTATAGGACCCATTCCCGTCCCTTGCATCGGACGCAAACACCATCGGAATCAACGGCACCGACGTCAACCGCAATCCATGCGACGTCAACGCAAACGCCGTCATCCCCACCCCCCCGCTCACCATCGTCTCGTCCCACCTCGGATAACACGCCGGCGAGCACGGCAACGCCGGATGCCTCTCAGACGCCTGCCCGCCCCACGCAAAGACATCCCACGTAGGGTATCTCTCCGCGATCGCCTCGACCAGCCTCGGAAAGGCCCTTTCGCCTTCGCCATATGCAATGGGAGGGTGGACGTCAAAGAGGCCGTAGAGGCAATACGCTGCGTCTTCTATCCGGGTGGTCTTGCGGGTCGAGGCCCAGGACATGATTTCCCAGATGCCACGACCCTTGATACCACGACTGTTGTCGGCAACGACGACGTGCCGAGGGATCCCGGTGACGGTCGACAGGGCGGACATGAGCGCAGGGTCGTCTTTATCGTTGGCGAGGGTCGTGAACTGACGCCACGTTTCGTCGTAAAACTTGATCCGCCTGGGGGCCAAGAGCTCTTGCAGCGTCCAACCGCGCTTGAACCACGGCTCGTGCTCGAAATCCGCCAAGGACGACGAGGCGGCGAGGTGGACGATACAGACATGTGCGTGGGCGTACCACTTGAACATGGCGTGGATCGCCTCGCTGAGCTCAGCCATGTTAGTCTTGTCGATACAGCATGTATCGGACCAGACGAGTTTGTATCCCAGCGCACGTGCCGTCTCGCAGAGCTGCACGAGCTTGGCGAGACCGGGGGTCTTGGTGTTGCGCTGCTTGCTCAGGCTCCCTAGAGAGACCGAAGTAGAGATATCTTGATAGGTGGGCTCGCTGTCCGTCCAGCGATGCGAAAAGATGGCATATCGCACGACGTCGTGGATGGTCTCCCGGAGAGCGGCCTTGCGCTGGGGGACGTAGATGCCTGCTTCAGGGTCTGTGTCCACCCCAACGGTGTGCATCCGTCGCTGAACATCCTCTTCGGTGATCTGGGCGATCTCTGAGGAAAAGAAGTCAAAGACGGCGTTGCGTTCGACGAACGTGATCTTGGACGTGTCGATGAGGCGCGCGGGTATGTGATTGCTAATATAGTCTCGGAATGCGTCGGCAATGTGTGTGAGCGGCTGTGGGTCGTCGTCAGTGATGAGGTGGGAAGGACGAGGACCAGCGCTCACCTGGAGCGGTTCTATCGGTGGTGGGCTTGGTCTCCTGGGTGCGAGCCACTGAGGAAAGCGCGGGACAAACATAATTTCCTGGGCGATGAACCCCCGAGTTGTTCATAGTTATACCCTGCGTCCACAGTTGCTGTTGAAAGGAGTACGCGACATAGCCCACGACCAGGCCTCGACAACGTGCACGACGAGCGCCCGGTACTCGGAGCGTGCGACCTACCGGGTGGATGCGGGCGTCGCTGTGTGACCTGTACCTGCCACTCGACGATGCTCTACGTGATCGGGCTGGGGCTCTGTGACGAAAAGGACATCAGCGTCCGTGGCCTGGAGGCAAGTACACGTTTGAGAACAGCACCAGCTCCACCGTGATGATCGCGTACAGGCAGTCCAATCGTCCACCAGGGTCTACCTCGAGGCCTACACCAGCATCCTCATGGTCCAAAAGGAACGCCTGGCAAGTCCATCCAATGCCCACCTCTCTCGAAAACAGCCCTGATCGCTATTCTAACGCTCAAGGAAGCGTTCTACGGCAAACCCATTCTCCTTGCCGACCGGGACATGGTCGAGTCCGACAGCGACGCCATCCTGCACGACGCAGACAAGCAGGACGTCGCATTTCTCGTCGTCGGAGACCCGTTTGGGTACGTCTCCGTCCTCTCTGTCTGGCGTTTCTGGACACGCGAGAGACAGCGCAACGACCCACATCGACATCGTCCTCCGCGCCCGCGCCAAACACATCCCCGTCCGCATCGTCCACAACGCCTCCATCATGAACGCGGTCGGCGCCTCCGGCCTCCAATTGTACTCCTTTGGCCAAGCCGTCTCCCTCGTCTTCTTCACCGACACGTGGAAACCTGATTCGTTTTACGCTCGTATCAAGGAGAACAGCGATCTCGGGCTACACACCCTCGTCTTGTTGGACATCAAAGTCAAGGAACAGAGCGAGGAGAATCTGGCGAGGTTCGTGTCACTCGCGATCCTCACACTGGGGTGTTGATGATGACGACACGCGCAGAGGGAGGAAGATATACGAGCCTCCGCGGTACATGTCGATTCCGCAGGCCGTGTCACAACTCCTCGAGATCGAGTCACTCCGAGGCGAAAAAATCTTGTCTCCAAACGCCACCCTTGCCATCGCCCTCTCCCGAGTCGGCGGTGACGCCGGCGATCAGCGTATTGTCTGTGGTACACTGGAAGAACTCTCCCAACAACCTCCCGAAGTCTTTGGAGAGCCTTTGCATAGCCTCGTCATCGTAGGAAAGCGTCTTCACCATCTCGAGGTCGACTATGCGCAGGAATATGCGGTGAATAAAGAGACGTGGCGGCGGGTCGCTAGTCAGGTATACGGTTGTGCGTTGGAGTGAAATAAAACAGATTCGTATTCAATCTGTCGTTGCAAAGACCGACAGACGAAATGATCGACAAACTACATCAAACTCAGCATTCTTGGCTGTGGCTCTAGAAACGTTTCGCTCTCTACCATGCACGTCACCTCTAAAGGTATCCAAATTCCAACATCGCGATACTACTCTGCCCCTTAATGTCGATAAGCTCAAGGAGTTGCACGACCAGGCCATCTGGGGGATATAGTCAACACGGCTTTGTGTCTCTCTGAAATAACGCATCACGTACCTGGGGAACAAGGAGCATTCCCTGATCGTGTACCTGTTCGCCAACCACGCGAGGATACGCTGACAAGAAAAAGGTATTAGAAAAGCCCAGAATCAAGTTCGCGCGATGCTATCTCACTTCGACGCCGAGTCCATATCCACCATGCTGACAAGTACCGTACTTGCGCACATCGGTGTACCAGTAATACGGCGTAGGATCAATCCCTTCCTTTGCATAAGCCGCCAGCATCTCCTGTATGTCCGCTATCCTCATCGATCCACCTAGATTCCGCTCAGTTCGGTATCGTCCAAACCACATCACTACTTACCGGCGGTCTCGCCCACCCCCGGCATCAACAAATCACAGCTCTCCGTATACACAGGTCCCGTCTCCCCCTCCTTCCTCGGCATCCTTTGCATATAAAACGCCTTGAGCTCTGCAGGGAAACCGTACAAGAAGATCGGGGTGCCGATGATGTCTGTCATCTGTCGCTCGGCGGCCTCGGCGATATCATCGCCGATCGCGTGCGGGACCATCACGGGTTTGCCTTCGGCATCCTTGATAGTGTTTCCGATGGCGTCCTCGGCCTCGTGCTGGATATCGTGGTCGTTGAGCCATTGGATCGTGTCCGAATAGGACATGCGTTTGAACGGTCGGGCAGGCGCCGTGAAGTTGGGGTTAAGGGACTTGATCAGCGCGGCAGAGGCTGGGTCGGCGAGAAGTTTGTCAATAGTCTCGCAGATCTACGCGAGGAGAGGTGAGTGATTGAAGTCATGCAACAAAAAAACTCGCAACTCGCAGTGGCTTCGATGTGCGCCATCAAGTCGTCAAAAGTTATGAATGCCAATTCTGCCTCCATATGCGTGTATTCGCTGAGGTGACGACGAGTATGACTGTTCAAGGGTTGTCAAGATCCCACCCTATATCGTACACATACAACAAATTTACCTGTTCTCAGCACGGAAACTCTCTTGAATACAGAATACGTCTCCAAGCGAAGGAAGACAGGTCTCGAGGTATAATTGTGAACTTTGAGTGAGAAACGCGGGTTGCCCATAATAATCGAGCTTGAAAAGCGTTGCACCACCTTCTACCTGGGTCTGCACGAGACATGGGGGTGTCACCTCCAAGCAGTGGTGCGCAGCATAGGTAGACCGGAACGCAGACAAGAGGGCAGCGCGTAGTCGGAGGACGTTCGAAGCCGTTTCACCGCGCAACACGAGATGACGCAGATCAGCGAGAATGGAAGGGTCGGATTGCTACAGGACAATGTCAGCGGTGAAACGACGACCGTTATCAAAGGACAGTACCTCGTTGAGTCTGTTGGTAAAGGCTTCTTCTGCGCTAGGGGCAGCACCGAGGACTTTCCAGTAATCTACGACAAGCTCATGTCCACCAGGGGCCTTTTGACCCTCGGGAACAGCCTTGAGCGTCCCGGTTAGCTCGACCGATGCCTCGAGCTGCAGTGTGACTGCATCATAGGTTTTGTTCTAGGAACAAGTCAGTCATGTCGTCTCCCGAGAAGACCCACACGCACAGTTTGACCGGTCAGCACGGCTTGCAGGTAGCCCGTGCCGTCCCTCAAGACGATAAACATGATCTCCTGCTGATCGCGACGACGATGCACCCATCCAGACACGCGCACCCTCTGATCCCGCAGACGTTCGAGGTTCACGATCTTGGACTACACACGCACACGATCAGAACGAAACGACGACGACCAAAGCCAGACTCGGACTTACCTTGGTCGGCGTCGGAAGCGACGCATCTTCGACGAGCACCACTTTTCGACTCTCCTCGAGCCGCTTTTCACGCCGCTCTTGTCGCTCCCGTGCTTCCTTCTCCTCCGCCTCCGCTTTCAGCCGTTTCTTTTCGAGTCCTTGCGCGTCTTTCTTGGCCTTTTTGGTCGCAGACTGCGTCGGGGCATCGTATTCGGCATCAACACCCTTCCTGATGTGAAACACCGTGTTATCGACCTCGGCGGAAGGGGTGGTGAAGATGGCATAGGCGAGGGTCTGATATGGGCGATCGATGGTGCCGTTGCCGGGTGCGTCGACGCCAGTGGCTTGGTCGATGTATACCGTGGGCATTCTGGAAGGTTAGCTCTACTGTCTATGTGTCTATGTGGAAGAAGGATTGTGTTGTGTTGGCTGATCTTGAACGTGACTCGGACTCTGTCCCAGATTTGGTATCGAGCGCTCACTGGCAACATCCGAGCCACAGCATACTCGAGTACATTCCCTGCATAATAGACATTCTGGAGAACCTCACTTGAAGGGCCACTAATAAGTTGAAATCGCATAGTACTGATGTGCTCGTCCTGACCAGTTGCCAGCTCAATGATACCAAAGTTTCCGGAATATCGCCTGCTTCCCTTTGCCTACCATCTCCACCTGGGTCGAATAAACATCGTCTATCCCCAGGCGTACATAATGCACACCCAGCCGGATGTCGGCCCTCCCCATTTCATGACTGGATGTGTGTGTTTGTCGTGATGAGTACTACACCCCATTTGGGTCTTGCGGTGTGAACGTGTCATCGCCGGAAGCATCCAGACATTGTAGCTTCATAGACGGTGACGTCTGGTCACCAGACTATGTATGTGTTTCAACAACAAGCATTCGCACTGGTTGGTGCCAGAGGGTCTGTTAACCAGAACCTTCTCTTCAACTTGAAAGATGAAAAACTTGGCAGTCTATTACTCATCCACATAAATTAAGAGTTTACAGTAAGGTTCAGTGTTCTCAGCCGTCATGTCGTGAGCCGTAGTATTTGACTTTTAACTACCAGTACCACGACGTCGGGTTTCCGTATTTTGGTGGGCACACACATGTGAGTCGGAGTGACGGTTGAATGATGATGTATATATTAGGTTGCGCTCCTGGGGTCCAGAAAACTCCGAAAAGGGTCTTGGACGCGACGATCCGATCTTTCCAGCTCATCACCGCTCGCATTGCGAATGAGACTCCTATGCTTACGGTGGAGTCCAAGGAACGACGGTTCAATGGCAGTCGAACGTCCGAAGGCGGGGATTATAGTCCTGTAGTCCGTTCCGGTACATGACTGTGAGGAGTGGCGCATATAGAAGAATGATGAATGGATGACATGTAATCCGGGGCTGAGATGACTGTACACCCAGTAGCTCAAGGTGAGCTTGTTTCTAGCGATCAAATTGACCACGTTGTTACATAAATTGCGATAGAGCAAGGTCAGCGAATGCGGGAGACACAGCTCTTCGCAGATCACTGCTAGGATCCGGTCGGAGCCTTTGAACTGGTCCAGCAGCGCATTGATCGGCTTCTTCGCACTGTATACATACTCGTGCTCGAGACCGCAGCCGAGGTAGCCGCCTTCTGGCAATGTGGATTTGTCGTTGATGAATTCGACAAGCGCCTTTTTGAATCGCTCATGGAATGGCGTGAATGTAGGACGTACTCGGATGGGAGGGTTTGCGATAGAGGTTGTAAGTGAGCGTCACACGATAACCCGAGGTGATGGGCAAGACTTCATGCTCGGCGTCGCTAAAGAAGGCAACGAAGCACACCGACGGCTCAGTCGCCGCGACCAACGTGTCTGCAAAATCGACGGTCCACTCTTTCGCACCTGGACGAAGGACGAGCTGACCGCACTCGTGTTGGGTGCGCAGGACGACGACCAACGACCCGACCATGCTCTCGTTTCGAGGCGCGTCTTGGTTGCGTTTGAAGAAGTCCCCTTTTCCTGTACGCGCGCCAGGATGAGAAACCGCGCTACGCTGCCATAACGACGAGAAATACACTCACCATAGATGTTGAGCTTGTAGAGCTCAATCTCCGTGATGCCGGGTCCACGAGCAAACCCCGCGAGACGCGGTTGAGGATTCCGAGATTGCGGGGATCGAACAACGTGGAGAACGCATCCAGATCCATCTTTTTCGCTTTGTGATACGTGTCGTAGAGAATGGTCTCCCCGTTCAGGCCAAACGAGGCTTGCTTGCTTGCCTCGTATAGGGCGGCTAGGTCATCCGTCCCGGCTTTCGAAAAATCGATGCGGCTGAGGGTAAATGTGCGAGTCGTCGTATCACGCCGTGGCGATACTCATCGAGGGGGGGGTGCACCGATCTACGTCGTCTTCGGGGCTGGGGCAAGTATAGTAAAGCGAGGTTTGGTAGGCCGGAACAGCGCTCTTGCCGCCATAAATGGCTCGGTGCCATGCCGGAACGTTCTAAACGGATCGAGTTCACGGTGCAAGCAAGGAGGTGGGATGGGATAACAATCAGATCTTGAATGGTCAACATTTACGCCGTGACCCTTCCCTGAGGTTTTGGATGGTGGATCTGTGGAAAGTCGTATGGCGTATTTGCACTGTTTTTCTGATGGATGCACCTCGGGAACGAAGAGAGGAGCAAGTTTCATTAAGAGCGATTGACGGTTGGAGCAACCGTTGGTCTTGACACCTGAAGAGACATTAGATGACGAATCTGTCGGGTCTTGAGGCCCATCCAGCTCTCTGATACGGAAGAGAGGACTATGCAACCACGGCTCTGCCAGAAAGGAAGAGTTTGGCATCCAACATATCACAGAACTCTTCGGAGGCAATGAAGAGACGATAACATCCATCGTCGTCCGCTTGGTCCTTCCACTCCAAGATTATATCAGCACCACCACTCATCTTCAGAAGTCGAGCAACAGCCAGCTGAAGGTTACAAAGTCTTGGGATGGGTCCATTGTTGAGCGTCTTGCCTTCGGGTCCTTTTCCAAACAGAATTTCATCGCCCTCCCTCAAAGTGATGTACGCCAGCTTACTAGTAGGACTTCGAAAGAAGTATTTAACTTAATCGATGGATGAGTAATGATGATGAGGTATGAATGAAATCGCACCTCTCTACCCTCTTCCTTTGCCTCGATTCCCCGATACAATTCATTATATAGTAAGATATGAACATGGTGCTCTATATTCGTGGCATTGCCGATGTTGTTCAGATGGCTCGTAACGTCATCTCTTGCGACAGTACCGGCAAACATAGCTACACACTTCAGAGTCTCTGGCTAAATGAAAGTCATGAGGAAACAAGTGTCGATTGAAATAGTTCAATGCAAACCTTTCCGTATACAGAGTTTGGAATGATGTGCGCGAAAGTAGGACAAACTCCAGGTTACTTGGAAGACACAAATTCCGCGCCAGTCAACAGGCAGGAATTTCCATCACGTTTAAATGATTGCTTGGTATGGCGATAAAGAGGATGGTATGGGTCCGAGATGAATATATACGCACCAATGCCTTTAAGAGCTCTTGGTGTCGTCTTCCAAAACTCCTGTCTTCCTTGACTCGCTCAAGGAGCTTGTCCGTCTTCTCGTTGACGGCTTCACTGACGGAAAACTCAGTACTTGTCCCGGATTTTCGCCCTCCTGGATTCAGGACTGCCGCATTGATGATCGTCAGACGTTTAAAAGGGATTAGGCAGTTTTACTCACATGGGATACCAAGACGAGTAAAGAGCTCCGCTGCCATGTCTAACACAGGCTTCAACTCGACGTTTTGGGAATCTAATCCCTGACACAACACTTCGAAAGACTTCTGCGCCGGCACGAAATCTCCTCCTTCAGACTTTCGACTGTGACAAACGAAAGTGAGCCTGTACGATCGAGTGATTGAGGTTTTTGACTAACTATTTTTCTTCAGTTTTTCATCACAGGTCCCGAGCTGTTTCCAGAAATGATCCAGCACCTCAGCACCTCAGGGAAAGTACAAAAGTTTAGCAGTGGGGACCTGGATCCGTTTCGTATCAGACCAGTTCCATATACTGTCCCGTTCGAGGATTGCCAGAGCGTGTTGTTCCATGGTTACTGCAGACGATGCCGCAGTTGTTTAGTGTGGAAGCCCGGACAATCGTGCTCTCTCGGCACATCGAGATATGTACTGAGTCCGACCGTTCCGAGTCGGCATGATGATACATAGTTGAGTACGAGTAGTCTCATTGGCTTGTGCCACTCCCAACTGGGTCACTTCCTCGTCCAGCACGCGCGGTCCGTACAAAAAGTCGTCACACTCTTGATACCGGGCACACTCTCCGACCCCCGCTTCCATCCATCGATGTGTAACCGTGCATGCCCAACCCGCGCACCAGGCGACCGAACCAGAATGTACTCCGTTCTCGGAACATCCTTCCAAGGACCCGTCAGCGGCGAGGATACGCATCGAAGCTCGTATGCGCTTCTTTTCCCCACTGAATACACCCTTACACCGCCGCTTCTAGCAGAATGCGCTGTCAACAAGGACCCCTCGCTATACTTGCTTTCGCTGCAACAAATGATAGAAAATGGCTATCCAATACCATCCTACATAATAGACGTCTTTGACAAGCCAGACGGTTGGGTAGAGACACCTCAGCCCGTCTCAGAATCCATCCTGCTCGTCCCATACGAGACACAACGCTCACGAGTATATGGCATTGACTACGAGAAGGTGCGCCGTCACTTCACCTCTTCAAGCCCTACTCAACCCAACACAGTGTCTGACAGAAGACGGCAAGGAGCTGACGCGGGTCTGCATCATCGACTACGAGTTCAGCATCGTCGTATACGACAAGCCCTGCGGTTCTCCAACTCCCACCTCTTCGTCTTTGCGAACACGTTCAGAACGTGCCGACACGACACATGATCTCTCTCTGGGATGAACTCTCTACATCTCATGCACCCCCTGTTGGGTACCAGGTGGGGCCACTACGATCTGCATGTTCAAATACGGGTCAAAACATGGCAGGGGCTCGCCGTGAGTATGACCTCCCAGCCAGCTCGGTTCTCGACCATTCTTCGTGAATTTAACCATTCATAGGCTCCCGCGAACACTGTACCCATGTGCCTGATAATTGGACCTATCGCGATCGTCAACGTTGACGTCCCCTTCAAGTTTCGATTTAGTAATCACCCGCGCTTTGCGGGGCTTCTAGTTGGCTCTACACGACGCGCAGGTGTATTTGGATGCTTGTGTTGGCATACGTGACAGGTCCGTCGTGGATGAGGAGGCCCATCGGCATTGGAGTGGTCCGGGGTCTAAGAATAGTCTGTGCGTCAGGCGAGATCCGATTCACATTTCTCGTCGCATATCCCAGATAGATCAACACTTGTTCACCTCCATGCCTCGTCCAGTTTCGCAATTTCATTGAGGTAGAGGTGGGTGAAGGTCTGCAGATCTTCCATAATTGCGCAGTCTAGTACCCTGGGGGGGTCCTCCGAGAAGCACACTGCGAGGATTTACCTCGCCCTTCAATCACGGCAACATTATTTTCGAAATCCCATCGTCGTGGATACTATGGACCGATTGCCCATCGATCATCCGTTGTATTGCACACACTGATCGCCAATTGAATCAATATTGAGTAAGCTGTCATTGATTTTTCAAAGAGACTATGATTTTCGATTTTTTGTGAATTTTCAAACGCCGGGTTAGTGGCACGGACATCAATTTCAGGGGCTACGAGAATAATAGGCATGGATCTAATTTGAGGACCACCTAACAAGTTGAAATCGCACTGATGTGGTCGTCCTGAGCAGTCGCCCGGCGCAATAAGATCATATATCGTACAACTCAAGCCGACAAGAGCCAGGAGTCAATATATTGAAGTTTCCGGAATATCACCTGCTCCCCTTCTTCCACCATCTCCACCTGGGTCATATAAACATTGTCCATCCCCAGGCGTACATAATGCACACCCTGTCCGATGTCGGCCATCCCCATTTCATGACTGCATGTGTGTTTGCCGTGATGAGTATCACCCTCAATATACGAGACCAGCGGTGCAAATGCTCACCATCGCCTGAGGTGACGTACGGTTTCATCAAGACTGGACGCATCCCCGATACGAGGCTGGCATAATAGGCATCGCCAAAAGTATGGTGATGATTCCTTCTTCACGGACTCCTCGACAGCCTTAATCGTGTCAATGTGCTCGTCGCTGACAAGTTGCCAGCGAGATGACTCTGAGAGAGGCGCTAGCTTAGACGATCGATGATTGAAACGGGCATGCAACATCTATCGTTCAAACCCATCACTCAGCCTTGTAAATAATTCCTCTCACTAAAGGAGAAGAAAAACACATACCGCATCCCTCCAGTTCATGATAATAGTGTTAGGTGTCCTGCAAGTCAAACACCTCAGTCGAGCATTTCGATGGTCCATATTGTCTGACGTGGCCACACTTGGATCCAGTCCACATGCATGGACAATGTAGGGAGCCTCTTCCAAGAATCTGATACCGAATCGGTCTCGGATGGACCCAGTGAACTTCGAGTCATCTTCATCGCGGCTGGGGTAATTTTGACGAGGCGTTGAAATCAAAAATATTTCGGGATAGGTAAAAAGGCGGTGCCCCCCCGAGTCGAACAAAGCACAGGCTAGGTGTAGTTTGTCCAAATCCGTTTCGCATGCTTCTGCATTTGTTACGCTGTTGGACGCTACGACTGGGCGGGACAAAGGATCTTGCGATGATAAATGAGGTGGAATCCTAACCAGCTCAGCAAGTCCAACGTCGAGTTGCTTCCTCCACTCCTTAACCAACACAGGTAGCTGTGCAAATGCGGATGCGAACGGCTTCTCGCCCATTTCAGTTCCCTCGGGAGCCGTGATGATATCGCGAAAAGGAGGGAAACGAGCAACGTCAGCCATATGTGGGAGGAGGTCAAAGATTGGTGTGTCTGGTGATCGCTGCCTCACGTAAATGTCATACTCAGACGACAATAAACGTCCACGCGGTTGGTGAACAACCGCATCTAATCGCAGCCGCCGATGGTGGTTCATGGTCTTGAGCCACGTAGGCAACATCCGGGCCCATTCTATCGTATCAACAATTAACTTCGAGTTAAGGGATAACTCATTCGGTGAAAGCTGACCTTTGTCTGTGAGCGGCTTGAATGGCTTTTTGCGGGATTCCCGAAAACGATCGCTACCAAAATAGCTGACCTCGCGTTCATACCCGAGCTGTTTAAGACGCTCTAAAATACTACGCCAACTAGGTATAAAAGCCGTGAGAATCAAAAAAGGGAGCCAACCTTCCGTCTCGCTCCCGCCTACACGCGTTCAGCTCGTCTTTGCGGTCTGATGCCATCTGTCTCTGCCAGTTTTCACACTTTTTTGCGTGCTGCCAAAGGTGTATCAGAAATATCGCCAGAGATAAAATGCAGCAGACCTCATATATAGCGTAATGCTTCTTCTTCTTGTCACTTAGAAATTGCTCCTTGTCGGACGAACGTTCATACTCCTGCATCAGGGAGTCCACCTGGTCTTTATCATGCCATGATGCATATTCTGAAAATGTGGTCTGCAAGTGCGATCGCTGGAAGTGCGATGCCACCGACCTTTATGTATTGTGACGGCTTCCGCAGTTGTTCCGATTATCCTGGAAATGGTCTGGGGCCAGTAAGAATAACTGCAAAGCCTGATTTTGTCTGTAAATGCGTGCTTGTGATAAAATATCTAGGGAATTTTACCGGTCGACTCTGCAGTCTGGACAGTACCTTCGGCGTATGTACCATAAAATAGCTGACGAGTATTTTCCACAGCCCTTTGTTACATCTGAGAGTGTTTCGAAACATCAGAAGGGCCTGTACGTACGTGGCACCGAGCGTAGAACACGAGATTTGTGTACGCCGGTTCACTCAGGTCATCTGGGCAATCAGGCAGACCTTTAAATTGGCGGCGAACAGCCCTCCAGACGAATGCCGATGATCTGTCCATCAAGAGCCTTCGGAGCGACTTGCACGTGCGTGCAAGGTTCAGGAGGTCTAGAGGATGTATGTATGTAGCAATCTATCGACACGTTCATCAGCAAAGGTCAAGAAAGGAAGGGGAACTCGATATACGATGAATAACACGTCGAGGTTCAATTGGCATAGTTCAGCCGGGTTTCCCCGACGCAGCTTCTTGGGAGGGTCTGCATGTCCCCTTCGACGTTTCTTGGCTGGTGGTGAGGCGCTATCTCCTGGAGGAAGTTCAACGGTATCGTCCTGTGGCAGCACTTCGTTGCCGTCGTGGAGTGGCCCTGACTCGATTCTCTTCGAAGTTGATCGTGTCTGTAACATCATACGACTTCGTGGAAAAGGGATGAGGTCGTGTCGCGTCCCTTTTGCCATGGGCATTCACTCGAGTGACTTGTGGCAGTGCGACGCGTTCCCACCTTGAAATCCACAGGCTCCCGTAGCCATGAGTACAAGCGTGCTTTATAGAGTTCAAAAAAAATCTCCGTGACTGATCTCATTATGTATCGTAAAGCTGTACCACAGGTCAACCTCGACTTAAAAATCGGCGCACAGTGTTCGCGCGGGCGATATCACAGCGCAGACCAAGTGATATCCCTAACTACTTCAAAGATCATATGCCCATCAATTGCGCCATTATTCGATTGAGCCGGGTTGGTATCTGCCAGCACCCATTGACCCTAATGCCATCAGAGAAAGAAGCCACTCAGTGATCCCCGACACGAATGGAAAATTCATCCTCACGGTGTAAGCAGAATCTCCCAATTTTATTGCTCGCAACTTGGAACCCTGTTGAAGCATCATCGATCGAGCTTCTTCCTCTGTAAAATTCACGTTTCTTCTGTTTGAGGCAAGATGCGAATAGTCCACTATATGTGGACCGTGTGCAGGCTCGTCCGAATCCTCCGACAGGTTGACGTTGAAGTGAGATACCAAGGGTCCGGCCACACCATCCTCGATCCACATGACATCTAGACTGAGCTTGCGGAGGGAGTTTCCGTTTCTTATGGCTTTGGAGATTGAATCCTAGCGAGTGACTTGTAAGCATCAACATACACCTCACTGCACGAGGGGAAAGGCCTACCACATCAGGACTAGCCACCGTACAATGTACGGTCTTCAGGGCGGGGCATTTGAGACACAATTGAGACAAGGAGTCGAGGGTCAGCATTGCAACCCCGATAATCAACTCCTCGAGAGACTGTCCTTGCTTCGTTGCCAGGAAGACAACAAACGGCCATGGAATGGCCATGCGGCCGTATATGGAAAATGAATTGAGCGTGAATGACTTGAGCGACCCCACATGCGGGAGAAGCGATCGTGTCCACGTCCACAGCCTGTCCGGACCAAGGACATCCACTGACCCGGTCCGAACAGTAAGTTGTTCCAGAGCAGGGAGAGGTGTGGAGGGCACACGATAATTTCCAGATCCCAAGTATTCCGCGTCGAGGGCGACGAGGTTCGGCAGGCATCCCATGATTGCAGGAATAGCAGCACTAGGAACTCCCTTTAGTTTAAGCTCGCGGAGAAGAGGAAGCTTCAAGAAAACCGATATCAGGACGGTGGGAGGAACACCAGCACATCGCTGCCAATGTGACGATCAGCACGAATGTCCCTCGAAATGTGCCAGAAGCAGCGTACCGCAAGCTCTAGATGTGTCAGGGTAGAACCGAGCTCACCCGCCCAGCCTTGCAATACTCGTGGGGGACCAGAATTTAACGACCACACAGAAAGGCGACGGATTCCGTTAATCTTGTTCAGTAATGCCCAGGCGTCTTCTCCGACATCATGGTGGGTGCGAATGACGAGTTCCTTCAATGGAAGAGTAATCAAGACTTGCAGTATCGGCAAAAAATTGAGGATTGGGGTGTCTGTATCATCTATATACTCCGCGGATACAAGGTTCGTACACAGTCGCAGTGCAGCCGTTATGTCCTCGATGATCTGTGGATCCACGCGACGAAGAAGCTGAACAACGCCTAATACGATAGTAAGTCCTCGTTTGAAGTAAGTATAGCTATGAAAGAATACCTGTTTCAGTGACCTTTCGGACGTACTGTGCTAATTCTGGTCGTTGAAGTAACGTGGTACAAGGATGGAGGAGAACCTATTGGTAATTAGTAAGGTCGAATAGGCATAGCACAGACAAAGAGAAGACTGGATCATTGAATGTGTACCTTTTCTCCACTTATACGGGAGGAGATAGCCCTGTACAAGAGTGTGGTGGCAACACGGTTGAACGTCGAGTTCACAAGAGCAGTGTTCACCAAGTCACGTCGGTCGAGATGATCGAGTACTGGGTACAGGAGATCAATAGGCACGTTTTCCATCGTCTGGTGAGTCAAACACCGGGGATCATCGATCAAGATGGATCGGAATATTAGGCTTACACACAAGTACATACAAAGCATCTAGTCTAATTCAAAGTGTTCTGGCACCGACTCGGACGGAGCCGCATACTACACGCAAGTTGCTTCACTGATGCTAGATAATGGGAACGACTCCATCGTCACGGCCGCAATCCAAATCAGTGAACCTGGAACTCCTTACGCTCGAGCCATTCAGACGCGGTGAACCAAACGGAGTCCGTGACCTATGCGAATTGGTGAAATCCGTGTCCAACTTGTTGAATGTTGCAACTTTGAAGCGTCTGGTTCGACTTCTTCTCGCAGTCAGTACTTCCTTCGCCGAGCAACAGGTCAGCAAAGCTCCTGCGGGAAAGGCCTCATTTATTAAGCAAGTAATGATGGCCAACAACACCACCGACATCGCAGGAGGACCTTAGCAACCGTATTCTGTCAAGCTTCAATAACCCCCCGGTACGTGGGTTCGGAACTATTCAAAGTCGAAGACCACCCTGATGTTACCGATAGACTCGAGAAGGGTTGTTTCGTCCCTGCACCAAGGTCCAAGGAGCGTCCCATATATATGCCATGTGGGATGCGCGAACCTGTGAATTCTTGGTGTGCGCTTCGGTCCTGCTGTCAGAGGAAATAGACTCCTTCCGCCCGCTTCGTCACTCATCGGTACTATGCAATCCCATATCTAAGTTTACATATAGTTAATCTCATCTGCAGTTTTCAGTCAGCGGCAAAGCGGGTACCCCACTTCTGCAGATTCGGATAAGTCTATCGATGTGTTGGCAGTAGCGCTCCTCCCACATCCTCGCCGAACCCCGTCCCTCTACAGACTTCATGAAAAGGGACTTACCAATCTGTCTACCCCCGTCGTTACCAAATCGCCCGCGCGGGCAAGTTCATCCCGTGGATCAACTTCTCTGGTGTCTATACCATCTACATCCCAAGCGATGACTTGACCCCGATATCCAAGAATAAGAAGTCGTTGCGTGCGAAACAGATAGATTTGTTTGTGGGACTTTCGATGACGGAGCACTTCCTTCATAACCTCTTCCGGCTCCATCACACTTTGGTCAGACACAAATCTACGTTACGCGACCTGCGTAGGCGGAGAGGGTGTGAGATCGGGGTCTAGCTCACCCTCTCACGAAGGCCCTCTTTGATACGTCGCTCGGCTGTTGTTCGTCTATCCGTCGGATTCCCCCAGCCGGGAGAGCCACTAGAGGCGCAGCTTTCGAGTGGATGGGAATTCACTGCCGCATTCCGTGCTGTCACGCCAGGTGGACGGAGCTATGGTCGGATGTTCGTGTCCCAGCAGTCTGGGCGCAGACGCCAACAATTGGGTGGAGGAGGTAGAGGTGGTTGGATCGAAGCAGACGCGTGAGTAGGCCCCGTCGCCTCCACGCATTCCCTTGCTCTTCCTTCTTTTCGCATACATTGCTTTTCAGCGCTGTTTAACTGTGACCCGCTCGTCTCATCGTTACGTGCGATTGTATGCGCAAGGGCAGATCCCAACTACTGTGCAATGTATACATCGCATCGTATCCATACTTGCACCTCCTCGGTCTAACGTCAACTTTCCTTGGTGGAGGAATGGGTCTTTCGGAGCGTGACTCAGATGTCCATCATAAAACCCATGCGCATATGCTTCGTGTTCGGAGCTGAACGATGTACGTACGAATGATTCAGCTGTTCCCAAGGGGAAAAAAATAACGTAGACACTGTCGCAGCGCAGTGTTTCTCTCACTTGTGGCGCGTTTGATCACATCCCTTGGTTCGATCAATGTTTCAGGAACTGCATAGGACTAGAGCAGTGGCCGATGGTCCTCGGAACCTGTGCATCTCCAATGCTTCGACTTGTCTGCGACCATATCCATTCAATGTCGTTTTAGAACCCCAGCGGTGATCCCCACTCCACATTCACGGCTGATAAACCATATAAACAGTTCATCATTCTCATCTTCCCTAATTGGGTCCCGAGAAACGCGCGGGGACTTACCTGGGGAGCGGGGTACCTTCCCGTGACGTCACCAAGGTACCCCATCGAAAGAGGGCAGCGAGCAAGACACACAGGAGCGGGAGAACCCCCGGCTTGAAAAGGTCTTGGAGGCCGCACCTCATCTGACTTGGGTCTCGTCCGACCGACGTCGGAACGGACTCTTGATGAAGTCGCGTCAGACTCCTGGCTCGGACTACCTCACGATGTCCCTCGGACCTAACCCGGAGGTGCGGATTTTTTGTTGTTTGTCAAGTTCTTGGTTACCAGGCTATTAGAGGTCACCCAAACAAAATTTACGGGTAGGTTAACGTGGTTCGAAACAGGTTTCCGATCTTCAAGAGGTCAGTATAAACGATAATTTGGAATCGGATACATACTATTGACCGGTGGGAACGGATAGCCACTGGCAATATATATATTATATCGTGAGTAGCACTGATCAGGCACCGATCAGAGTTGATGTTCAGATGAGCAACACCAGCAGCACCTGTGCCTTGAAATAAACGACAAGGCAAAAATGCGCTGTTGACCGCAGCGACGTAACTGCTCTGGTGGCACTTCAAACTTGAAAGGCTCTTACTTGCGGGGGGAAATGATACGATCATGATCTTGGATGAAAACCTTTTAACGGCCCGTCCTGTGCCGCGTTATATATACCCAACGAAGACACGTGTATTACCTTCTGCTACTGCGATTATGCCTCCATCTTGTATCGCCTCATTGTCGAACATTGGGGAATCGTACATCAAGATATAAGTGCCATGGGAGCAACCTCCCACTCGGAGTCCCTCTCTTCGACTCTCCTTAAGTGTTATTTTACACAGTCTGTTTTTGGAGTCCCTTACGCTTCTCGTGTCTACTGACTTAAAGTCTACTAGGCTATACTGCAATCCCACAGCTTGTTCTTGGTGTTACACTTTTGGTTCTTGCTGTCACCCGAGCCTTGAAGCAGGCATTCGAGATGTACCAAGCAACCGAGCAGTGGCAGCTTACATAACCAATGTATACGACAACTTGTGAGAGATGGAATTCTTTATTTCCTGATGCTATGTCTTGCTTTCCTCCTCCCTTTCATTTCAATTCATCACTATATCATGTCATTTTATTCATCTTACTCTCGAGTACTCGCACGAAAATTAACCACTTGTATGTTTTCCCCTGAACTGCTAGGAATACACTTTACAACATCGCTTTTGGGTTCAACAATCAGCCTTCAATAAATAGTACTGCGATGCTCGTCCTGGACGCGGTCTGTTATATAACCATATGTCCCATGATGCCTCGGTTCATCACCATCGTGCGAGAACTGTTTGACCGCGACGCCCGTGGCCGGATTGATTCTGGATTCAAAGTGTTCCCACAACCTATCTCCAGAAAAAATGCCATGTCTGTGATTCCGGGCCAGGGTCTGATCGTGGAGGCAGCCGCGAACGAATCGGAGGTGATTCGACTTGAAGTGTTGGGAAATAATGGCACGTGTCAAGTTTGAACGAGGACCATGGGCAGAAACCAGGGATGGCATTGACGGACAGCAGAGCGTGGTGGTACTTTGGATGGCAACTCAGACATCTACCATGACTCGGACGTATCTTTTATTTATACATATGCCTCGTCTTCTGAGCATCCGAACGCAGGATAGCATAGCCTAGAATCGCCTCAAGGGATTCCGAGCTTCTCTGCCAGTGTTGTGCTGCCAACATTTTCACGAGCGACACAGGGCAATGGTAGAAACCAATACGTTGTTCACATTCCTCGAGGGTTACTACACCGCGTACACGATACAACCAGGGGCTAAGATCACCAAGAAAATGGGTGAGCTTGAGCATTCGAGGGTTGCTTTGTTGCTACTACCACGCACGGCAGCCCATGTCTCGTTCATTGGTCGTGCTGTCAGCAAGCTCGGCTTGTGTGTAGAATCGCAGTGAATCCGGCAACATCCTGACTCGGAGGGGGGCCACATTGACTCGCAACCCATGCCGGACTGTGGGGATATACGGGTGCGGTATCTTCTTGTATCTCTGGAAAGGTAAAGTCTGCTCCCAAGTGCACGCACCAAGAAGAAAGAAGGGTCTTCTTCGGGATCGAATATCGATGCCTCGATTGGGACGTCCTGTGCGTGGTCACAGTTCCTATGCCAATTTCGTAGAAATGTCTACCCACCAAGGACCCGAGGAAGTGGGGCCGCCATTGTCGTCTCCCATGACGAAGTGGCTTAGGTCGGCTTCAACCGACGCCGTCCAATCCACTGATTGACAAACTCCGATAGGTCGCAAATATCGAGACTTTCCGCTTTCCGCTTTCTCGTTACTATCGACCTTGCAGGCGCATGATGCCGTTTTCGCCCAAGCCACAGGGCCCAGGTCGGCTCGTCATTGTAGAGGAGACACCGAGACCTCTCAGACCCATGTGTGTATGTGTTTGTATAAGTTATGCGACATACTTACAAAGAAGGTTTTATATAATAGGACGTTCAAGAGTTCTGTATCGCATACTGTAACCAACTATATGAATGGCACGACGATCAGCACCGACTTATATTTTACAATCCCCAGGTTTGTTCTCGGGTGTTACAGTTGTGTCGTTCTAGTCCCCTCACGCGAACCTTGAAGCAGTCGGTTGCCTTTTATAGAGTGACGAAGCAATGGCAGCCCAACCAGTCTGTGAAGCTCCTCGTTCGGGACGGAGTTCTTTAGAACGTAATGATGGTCAACAAAATGACAACACAACCGACTCATCACAGAATGACAGCAACCGCTTTCTCGCTCCCGCTCGGTTGAGACACTCTATCTTATCTCTCGGGGGACGAACCAGCAAGGTCTGGTCGACATCGAACAATCTTCAGAAGCCTCAGATATCTGAATCATGGTCATCCGCGCCCGGGTTGCCTACCATTATGACGAAGTACGTCAGAGCTCTACTATTTACCAACGAGCACACGGAGAACACGGTGTGGTATCTTCGTTTGTCTTCATTCCTTCCTTCCATTCCTCAACCATCCATCCAATTTCCTAGACTCCGCGAACTTCGCCCCATTCCAACCCTAAGAACCAGCTCAGAACTCTACGCACAGGAGATGAAGGCCCCCCCTTATCAGCGAGGAATCTTGTACCGCAATTCCAAATTAGAAATGTAGCAAGCTTTGCGGAGCTCTGTCCTTTCTGACAAGACCGCTCTCGTATGTCAAACGGCCGGCTCAGTGTCCAGGCAAGTTCATGGTAAAATTGGTGTCCGCTTCCTCTCTGACATGACCGTCTAGTCTGTTGCCATCTGAGGTTAGCCGACACTTGTTGATGTGGCGACATCGATGGCCACTCCGACGACGCAATATCCTCCCTTCCCGGCTACCCTGAGCGGTCGGATTATACTTAATGAATTTGTTGCGTCGTGGGAACGCCGATGCGGTCAAACTCAGAACGCACGGGTATGCCACTCTCATTGCATTCTCCAATGTCCCGTATCTGAACTTTAGAGCAGCGGGATCGATGCATATGACTTGCCTCCGAATCTGTGATGGGAGGCGAGTTCGACGTTGACGTTGACGTTGACGTCGAGTCCAGCCGTATGAAAACTGCGCTGAGATCTATCGAAATTCAGCTTGACTCTGTTCTGGCACGCTCAATCGGTCGTCGATGCTTTGAAGTCGGGCTAAACAGCGCGCTTTGAAGCACTTACAGAGCGTGCTCGGCGCGAGGAATGTAGAACACCGACGGAAACAGCTCTGTCTATTGGAACTCTGTCCTCCTCGAAATGTCACTGCCTTTATTGCGCTCGTCGTCTGATTTTCCCCTGTAGTGCTGTACCCGTTAATTGGTAAACCAGAAGCTTGGTTGTAGTATTGCTATGTGGCATGCTTAGTACGAGCCCGACTAGCAAGCTCCCGCAAGGTACTGCCCTGAGGAAGGCAGTGCTGCGACCGGAAAAAATTGATGATTGGCGTCGCCAGTGAACGGTTTGTCGAGTTGACGGTTTGACCTCATAGACGGGCTGGTCGCCTTGCGGAGGCAGTGCGGAAACTCTGACGATTGGCGTCTGAAGATCTGATAGGCTGGTGCTGTCTCACAGCATTCACTACGGAAGCTACCAAAGTGATTTTTATTGCCAACTCGGTGCGTGACTCATCGGTAGAAAGTTCTAACCGACCGTCTTGTGACCTTCTCTAATTCACATTTCATACATGAATGCGATGCACTGACAGGAGTTGATCAGGGGAACACCGACTCCCACCGGACTACGCCGCAGCATGTCGATGTGCGCTGTTGCGGCATGGCCTCGTTCTGATAGCTATGCGTCAGCCCATATATCTTGGGCGTTTTTCCTGATCGTGTGCATATACTACCTTCAGCCTGCCCATGGACACTCTCAAAGTCGGAACCTACTCTGACGCGCCCGATAGCCTCGAGAAAGGCTGTCCTGCCGCCCAGCCCTTGCACCCAGAAGCATGTCATGCCTGTTCCGCGCAGCCTGCGCGAACCCATCGTCGTCGATCCTTTGTCAAGCGTCACTGGATCGCCTTCGGTACCGTGGCACTCACCTGGCTCGTATACTTATACGGACAGCGTGCCTTTGGCCGACCACGTCACGTATGGGTGTGTAATCACCGTGCTTGGTTTGCTCAGAGGTATAACTGATATCTGTCACAGCGTTGGGAAGGCGACAATGTGGGATATCCACCACCGCCGGCAGACGGAGACGTCGACCAATGCGTGAGCAGTACTAATTGGACGACTCGTTACGACCGGCCGCCTTGGGCACTTGAGTATCCCTACGGGGCTGAGACCGCGTTCTCCCTCCCACTCTATTCGGATGCTCTCTATCTTGTTTCTCGGGGTGTGTTCCAGCACGGTCTGGTCAACATTGAACAATCTACGCAAGTCGGCGATACGGTGGACGTCCGCGTCCGAGTTGCTTATCACGATGACGAAGCCCTTGAGCGTGCTACTGTTTGTCAGATGGAAAGGGCAGACAGAGAACATGGCGTTGGCATTTTTGTTTGTTATCATTGCTTGATTATATCAGGCTTTTATTGATCCAACTCTCTAGACACCCCGGAAGGCGCATCACCCGCGTCACCACGGGCGCAGGGATCGACTCGAATTTGACGTTACGCTTACTCTACCCGCTGGAAACGAGGGTCCCCTGTCGTTGAAGAAACTGGAAACCAAGATGCCAAATTACAGTCAAAACGTAGCGGACCTGCAGGAATCCGTCCTATTTGATAAGATCTCTCTGACGTCTACTAACGGCAGGCTGATCGTCCAGGCAAGGAGTCTCTTGTTTCTTGTTTGCTCGTCCTCTGACGTTGCCATCTAGTCCGTCACGTTCGAGGCCGGCCAATTCTCGTCGCTGAATGGCGAGATCGACGGTCATTTCAATGCCCGATCCTCCCTCGACTTGCACACTTTGAACGGCCGTATCACGCCGACAGTGAACTTGTCGCATCGTGAATGCGCGGATCCCTCTAGCCTCGCAATATACACAGTGAACGGGTATGTCGTTCTCATCCTGTCCTGCACGGTCGGAAACTAAACTTGGACTCAGCCGGATCGACGCAGAGATCGAGCTCACCTCGGAAGCGTTGATCGGCGGGGAGTTCGTGGTCGATGCGCAGTCGAGCCACGGGGAGGTTGGATTAAAGTTTACCGACAGCCCTGTGGACTCTGTCTTGCGATGTCACGCCGAAACGACTGTAGGCGTCGTCCAAGTCGAGCTTGACAGTGCCTTTGAGGGCACTTATTCTCTTCAAACCGTGTTGGGCACAAAGCGCGTATCGGAACGTGACGTGGAGGACCCCGCAGGCAAAGGGCGTCGTCGAGTCGTATCGCAGAACGAGGCACGCGGACGGGTGGAAGGAGAGCTGAAGTGGGTGGCGAGCGACGAAAGCAGTTCTGTGAATGAGGGATATGTCATCCTAAAGGCTCTCGTTCCGTCTGTCAAACTCATCGTTTGATTGATTTTTCGTGTATGATACTGTACTATAGTCAATGGACGTTCTTTGGTCATCTTTGCACTGCCACGGATACAAGGCTGAGTTAGACGTGCTTGCGAGGCTCCTCTCACAAATCAACGACTCGTCCGCCACAATGGTAAAGCACGATCGCCCCGTTCTATCCCTGCTCCTCACCCCACCTTCCACAGCTCCCACTATCACTACTCACCGCAGCCCAAAACAAGCCGATGGTGAGCTTTCAGACCGCCTAATACCGCGTTCCATCCACCAAGTTCAACACGCCCGGATAACACTGACACTCAGCGTCCAAGCTTGTAGAACTCAAAAACGGCGAGACGTTCAACGGCCATCTCGTCAACTGCGACAACTTTATGAACATCACCCTGCGCGAAGTGTATCAGACCAGCGCGGACGGCGATCGGTTCTGGAAACTCAAGGAGTGCTACATTCGTGGTAGTACGGTGAGCTGCTTCGCCCCCTCGTCTCATATTCGATCGCCCATCCTCATCGTGATCGCTCCCCGGTTGGCATGTCGTGGATGGCGTCGGCCTGCAAAAAAAAAAAAATTAGATAAAATACTTGCGCGTACCGGATACACTCCTGGACGCGGTCAAGGAAGAACAAAATCGGGCACGCGAAGCCGGACGAAGTGCAAGAGGAGGTCCCGGTCCCGGTCCCAGAGGTACGCCATCCTCGCTCTTTTTCCTCAACTCTCGTCTCCTTTTTTTCTGATCGTGATCCTCCCTTGGCATCCTTGCTCATCGTCCCATCACCATCACCCCTCGTCCGACGATCACGGTCTACGCACCACGTTTCCCACAATACGACCGCATCGCCAGGTGGACGCGGTGGGCTACCAGCGAGAGGTGGGTCGTTGAATCGTCCACCGTTTGACGTACGTCTCACACGCACGTACCGTTTCCCCTTTCAGGACGAGGCAATACCCGAGGCACAGGTCCTCGCGGAGCCAGGGGTAGGGGAAGGGGGTGATTGTCTTGCAGCACAGCTTCTCCTTGGACACATACGATATCCTCTACGCCGTTCATACATGCGGTCCGACGTGGTTGTATCCCTATCTTGCTTACTCTTTAAGCAAAATGACCGGACCGATGGCGACGGAAATGAACTGGCACAAGGTTGCCCGAGTTATTCGCTCTGGACAAATAACGGGTCGGGGTTCACCCTATTGGGAACGGTAGATTGAAATTGGACTGCTCTCCCTCGGGAACGTGTTTTCCGAAAACGTCGCCTCATCTGCGATCAGTCGGGGGTACTTCTCCTTCGAGCACGCAAAGGAGTCAGAGCGTTGGACAACTCACACGTTGGTGGGTGAAACAGGGCAAGGCTTCTTTTCATACCATGGAAAGGCAAGTACCTAGTATACTGGTGCGTACGGTGAGTTAGCATAATTTAGGACGGCGGTGTCGTGAAAGGGGGGAGGGGGGGGGGAGACTAGATGAAGTGATGATATTGATGCAGATGCGTGCTAAGTACATTAAGATGGTGGAATACCCCCTGGGGGTATTGCTTTGAACGCCATACGATTCCAATCTGCAGCTGTAAAAACGTTCGTTGGCAACTGTGACACGTGGGACGACAAGAGACACCTACTGTTCTGGAAAACTGTGTTTCCCCACCAATTAACATAGATGCCACCTTCTGGGAACTGCAAAACATGTTCAGCGAACCGTCCCAACGGACGATTTTAATTGTTACACTCACCGCCAGAGTGGCGAAGATTACAATGGCTGCCAGAACAGTACCTAAAGCGCTGTCGTCAGAACACGCGTTGGCACCGATAAAGGGAACGAGCTCACCGCTATCTAAAGCGGCGCTAGTAACGTAATTGAACTTGCTCCACCAAGCAAAGTTCCGCTTTCGCACTAGGTATTGGAATACAAAGCCAGTCGCGAACCACGCGGAGTAATTGATACCACCGGCAGGTGGTATATACGACACACCACTGATAACCACCGGGGTGCTTACGAATTTGACCCAAGAGTTGGGATATCGTCGTTGCCAGAGCCAGAAAGGGAGAGGTAAAATTGCACCGACAATAATCGCATACAACTCTGGCTGATACAGTGAGCCAGGACCAAACTGCCGTCTAGGCCCAATGAGGCCCCTTGAACGAGCGGGGTAAGTAACCGTTGGGAGAACGATATTCGTACATACCAAATCGCCGATGCCGTGAAATACACTTGATTATGCGGGCAGGTAAGGTAACTTGCTTGATTCGGAGTGCAGATATCATTGACATTGTTAAACATCCATTCCTTCACGCCGACTTGGACAAACGAAGCAACAAGTGTTCCAACACACTGCACTGTTGCATATTGTCAGACCACGCATGGTTCACAGAATGGCGCAGAATGTCGTACCCCAGAACGTCGATCGTGGAGGTACTTTGATGTAATGTCCTAATTTCAAGTCCTGAACGAACGATGTCGCTTCCATCAGCGTCTGCACCGCGTAACCCTTGAAGATCTACGAGGATTATCAGCAAAGCAATGACATGTTCGATCATACGCACCATGTTTGCAATGGGGTTACCAGGTAAAAGTGTACCCGGAATGACTTGAGCCAGCAGATTCAGTGAGATCTAAGGAGTGTGGTGAGCTTTAGAGTGATATCAACAAGATAACACCTTTACCCCTTGACCAGTCATTGCGAAGATGAAACCTGAAGGTAGCACGTATATTGTTGGCAAGAACGCGGCCAACAACAGAGCCCACACAGGTACAGTAGTATGCCATACCTGAAACGAGAGAATAAGAAACACATGAGCGAAATGGCCGTACTCTTACGTACCTCGACGACAACCACCATCAAGAGGAAAAATGTTATGAAAAACAAGAAGTACCACCAATCCGGCACCTCTGGGTAGTTGCGCATCAATTTTGCGTGGATATCGTCCGGTTCCATGCGGATCTTCTTCATCCCATTTATCAGGCTACGGCCATGATACAAGAGAGTGTGGACTAGCACGCAGGTTGCAAGCGTGAACGCGAGGAGGTAGGTCATGGCAAACGTTGCAGGCAGGTATAACGGGGAGTACTCGTCGTATGCCGTGACATTGAGGCGATTTGAGCTGTCTAATACGCGGGTAACGTTGTAGTATTGCCCGAAGCGATCGTATGCGTTATCGTCATTGATGGGGAAATATGCGAGGTTCCAAGTCTGTGAATCAAAAGTTAACATGACAAATTTCGATGAAGAAAGAGCAATACGTTTGTGTAGTACATCAAAGGCGTGACGATCCAAAAGAATAACACGAAGCCAAAGAATATATGCGCTTCGGCCCACCATGGAAACATCAGCGGGCTGCCGATCCACGCTATCTGAGACCAGTCGAAAGTGAGGATGCTCATTCCTAAACCGGAGCTCACGCCGAACATCTGGTTGATCGGGACATTGTTTGGGAAGATCCAACATAACCATGAAAACACCGAAAGAGCCTGGAAGAGGTATCCTGACAGAGTATGAGCGTTTTCCAAGACCATGAACGGAACAGCTACTCACCGGGTATGAAGAAGAAGAAGAAAGCACCCGTCAGGACCAAGAGAAAATATCTATAACGAGTAATAACTCCGGGCGTCTCGTCGTCTTCCGCGTGCAGGGTGTTGAGCAGTGTACATGTCACGAGATTTTGGGGCCAAACCATGCCAGCGGGCCACACCAAGAATCGTCTGCACATGCCGGCAAGACCGAAACCTGTGAGCTGGGTAGCGACGACCAGGAGAGTACTAAACCAATAATCAACGGGGACGTTGTAGTTCAGTTCGGTTACGACGATGGCATTGAGGGCGTATGGGGGTCCAATGGACACGTTTGCCATGATGTAGACGAGGACGTGCTCCTTGATATTCCAGGGGCCGGGGTTGAGGGAGAATTCTAGCCCGCCAAGCCATCGAGGGAGTCGATAGGTAGTGATTGGGAGGATGAAGGCGGAGAATTTGCCAATGGGATAACTCATGATCAGAAGCGCAAGGGGCGTGACACTCGGGGCCGGTTGTCGGAAGTTGAAGAAGACATTCAATGATCTGCGAATATTAAGAAACGGCCAAAATAGACGGAGAAAGGACCAACCCGCCGATCACACAGAGAAAGAGACCTATGACCCACATGCGCACCGTCATTACTGGCATTTCTGGGTCATCGATGTTGGAGACGGAGGCGCGGACTTCTGGGAAAGGACTGTCCTCTTCGTTGACCGCATCAAAGTCAAACTCCATCCTAGGTATGATTGTGAGAGGAGGAGAAGGACGGTAACAAGGCAACGAACTTGATCGAACCGTCACGACTGTCTTCCTCCAACATGCTCGGTGTGAGGTCGAGCGTCGCGGTGTCATCAGCTATTGTAGAAGACAGATTCCGTTTTCGGCGGGACGACTGAGGAGGGTCGCCTTCGAGGGTCTTCTCTGGGGGACTCGAGGGCAGGTCGACATGGATTTCGCGTGAACTGATGGCACTGGTTCGAGAAGGTCTCGTGTCTGTTGTTGGAGGGCGGGCTGTGCTGAGCCTTCGCATACGATACGGGTCGCTCCCGGCGTTCTGTGAGATTGTGGAGGGGGGGCTCTCGACGGGTATGTTCGATACTGGGTGGGAGAAAAGACTGGAGGGCCCAGCGACGTCGGCAGGGAAACGGGCATAAGGATCAAAGGTCGGGGACGGGTATGGGACGGAGGGGGCATCTTGGGGGAGGGCGTTGGCGAAGAGCTGGGGGTATGGGGGTGCGCTGTGAAAAAGCTCCTGAGAGCGGCGCTTCTGTGCGTCTCTCTGTTGATCTGCGGTCGAGGGTGGGAGAAATGCAAAGAGGTCCTCGGCGTCGCTTTCCTCGTCCTCGTCTTCCTCGAGGTACGTGTTGTCTGCGGCGTAGTGAGCGGGGTCGAACGCGCCGGGGGAGGTGGGCTGGCGGGGGCCAGAGGAGGTGACGGGGCGAGAGCCAGCCGAAGAGGTGGGCCTGCGCGCCATGGCTCGGCGGGCGTCTAGAGGGGGGACGGCGGAGAGCGAGCTGGGCGACGGGGAGGACGTCCGGCGCGGGGTGGGGCACGCTCTGGGGGCGGGTGGGGGATCGAGGAGGGAGGGAGAAAGGACCTGTGCGGTGGGAGGACTGGGACGGGATGCTAAGGATCTGCCCTCGTCCAATCACGTCTCTCAGGCACATCACTCAGTTCCTGGCTCTATTTTCGTCCTTTTTTTATCGTATTTTTCCGCGTTAAATATTTCCTTCCCACCCTGGAACCTGAGACGTGTCGCTCATGTGCCTGGCAGGATGTCCACTAGCACTCACTTTGTCCTCGTTGCACTCTCCAGAGGCGCTGGTTCGCGTGGATCAGCCTCGTCGTGGCCAACTGCCCGAGGCACTGCCCAATACTCTGTTCCTAATGCCGGGCAACATGCTGGGTCGAAACTGCATCCCGTCGACCCACCACCTGACCTTGCCGTCCCTGATACCCTCAGAGGGCCAAATGTCATCTGTTGGTGCCTCGTTTTCAAGCACTCCGCCTAATCCCTATTCCCATTTTCCACGATGTTGCCACAGATGCCGCGGTCATTGGTCCCTTGCCGATCGAAAAGCACCGAGCGAATTACCATCTGCGCAATGAGACTGATCAAGGTGTGCTCCAGTTCAACTCTACTTTAACATTGCGTGAATGCACACCACTGGTTTACGCAGCGAGTACCTCCAATAGCGCAATGGGCGGTACCCTCACAGCCACTCGTCACGTATGAACCTTCCACCCTTATCTCGGTCATCGCCGTATGTGCGTGTATGGCCTCCGTCGTTTCCTCCCGCGAATATTCAAGCATTCTCCGTGGAAACCCCTGCCACCAAATAATCGCGCTCCTCTCACTCGCGTCTACTTGTCCTGGCCCAAATTATCGGTACCACGAACCATATCGCGCCCCACCCCGGCCGAGGAAGAGCGAATTTGCGATTCACCACGATAAATGCCGTTCATTTCCTCGTAGCTCCGTGTCAGGGGGTGACGTCCAACGTTGAACCCCTGACGGCCATGCTGCATTCACACAAGTCCCATCAAACGCATGTTGTTCGTAGACATTCGATAAGCGATGCCGTCTATCCCAGCTCCTGAACCTGCTACCAAAATTATTCTCATGGGTACATTGCAAACGAAACTGTGCATGCGGCTCTGGTCGTCTCAAGGCCATTCATTTTTACAACGTCGCAGGATCACTCTTTGTTCTATGACCGGAACGATTCGGAGGCATGGGTGCGCGGCCAACTCGCGACTGGTGCTGTGTCTAGCGCAGAGGGCTGCAAAGGCCTGGCCAAAGGTGCCTTTCGCACAGCCAACAGGCCAAGGCACCAGGGACTGCAAGTCACGTTCGCCTCTCAGTACTCAGCGTTGACAGACGTTGACACCCTGACGGAACGGGAACCTAAATCTTTGTTCAAGAACATGACAACTTCTGCTATTGGAAATTGTTGATCGGGGGACAGATTGGGGACATACGCCAAGACGTTCAACAGTAACTCACATTCCATCTTGAGCTCTGCGTAGTCTCAGCCGCTGTGGTGATGTGCGGGAGTCCGCCCTTTGCGCAAAATCATTGCATGCAATAAATGGATATCGATTTTACTTCACGATCAGTGAGGAACTCGTTGTATCTCCACCGTCTACTTCTGTTACAGTACTTGGACTTGGTTCGGAAATAACAACGCCGACATTCACGTATCAGTACCTTGGTTGGTTGGAACGACCATCTTCTCTTCTATAGTAATCCAGCTAAGGCAAAATCTGGACCGTGCTGGAACTCGGTGAACTACCCAAATGGCTAGGTTGATCTCCGCTGACCGTATGAGTGTACTTGCTCCAACCCTGCTACCGATACCGTCCTAGTATACTTCCGTCGTACGACTAGCAATTAGGGTCATCCGTGTCCATATAGCTCTTAGACTACATCAATACAGTTTATCTGGGCACACGTCTCGCCTGTTTGCTCCTCGTTGAGACTCAACTGAAGATGGGATCAAAATTATCAGTCACGGCCGAACCATCAGGATCAATACTAGTGATAGTGCGGTGCGTACAAGCACCGTGGAGCAATTTGCGCAAATAAATCTAGGATGGTCCCTTCGAAGCGAGTCACTGAGGACTTGTCTACGCGTGCCATCTGATCGCGGGGTCGATTGCTGCCACTTGGATGAAGAAACGTCCCAAATCCATTCATACTTCACCGTCACTCTTCAGAGCGAAATGGAAAAAAGGAGACTTGTACAGCAAGGCTCCTAATCCAGCTCTCATTGAATCCGACGGCAGTTTGCCACAGTGGCAATAGAAGTATGTGTCGCGTGTACATGCCGATGTCAACGCGTCTGGGACGACTAGTTTGGTAAGAAGAAGCCATCCAACGTCGATGGTCCGGGTGGGTCGGCTTTAATACCAAGGCCAAGCAGTGTGAAAGGGGATTCTGCTCCATCCTCGTTATCGGACCACATTCATGATCCGGGGAATTTTTGCGTGCAACGTTCGACGAACTCATGCATCTCGTCAAGCCAAGGCGTATTGGACCTCAGTACTGCGTGGTCACGGAGGAACGGTACTACACAGTGGTATTCGCTCGCGGGACGACGGTCCGGTAGCATAATGAAGAAATATTAACCAGATGATAGCACGAGTCTGACGGCAATATTGCTTGTATCTATCAAAGAACCTTGCTTCTGCTAGAGCCACCGACGTCGCGGTAAAAAACGTCAGTGATCCCCAAGTGACGTGATGGCTCCGGAGCCAATCCCTCTTCTGCGAAGACAGCGAGGAACATCAGGTATAATGTTCGCTGACCGCCCAAAGGCGAGTATTACGGGGAGCTACGATCGGAGGATGGGCTGTCAAAAGGAAGCCCGAAAGTCATTCTCGATACTTGGGTAGGAAAAGTAGCAGGTAACCCTTCCTCCCTTGGTGGACGGTTCACTTTGCATCTCGCCTCGAAAACACACGAGAAGGCGCTCATACCAGACGCACGTCCTGTAGGACAACATATACTTGATCGCATTACTCAAGTACTCCACACAGATCTGTGCAGACTACTCTGTCACGACCGAGGCACGAGCGATGTCATCCTGTGACCGCGAAAGTGCAGGCCGAGTCCTTCGCAGTCAAGGACGCACATGCGCCTCCCATGGTGCGCCTCATCTGTGTATCCTTGGCGATTAGTGGTTCTCGATACCAGTCTTCGACCATCCGATATGATACAGTCGCACCTGAGGCGCCGAGAAACACGGACCACAATGGGTTTCTAAAGAATTGAATCTAGCCTGAGCATTAATATGGAGGCTGATCAGCCCGTCACTCACAACCGCTTCCAGCGTGGTACAACCCCGACGAGCCGACAGGTCGTGATACGTCCAAGATGTTGGCCAACTGCGTTGTGTGCGCTGCTGGTGAGCCATTTGAGGGACATTGCCGCTCCTAAACTGCTAACAAGCGTGTAATATGGAGGCTGATCAGCCCGTCACTCACAACGCTTCCAGCTTGGTACAACCCCGACGACCGACAGGTTGTGATACGTCCAGGACATTGACTGACGTTGGCCAACTGCGTTGTGTGCGCTACTGGTGAGCCATTTGGGCAACATTGCCGCTCCTAAACTGCTAACGAACGTCCTGTCCTGTCTATCACGTCAGGGACAACGAGAGTAGGCAACGAAATGGAGGCACTTCCTGTGCTCCATTACAGTCCCATGTGACAAACCTGAGTTGACACTACATATGCTCCGTACATTGGCAGGCAGGGCTGGTCCATGATAGTTGGACAGCTGCTCCGACGGATCAAGGGACAAGTCTTCTGGCAGATATGCCAATGGGGAACGACGTTGGTGGCACAATAATCGATTGTATTATCGATCCATTCGCCGCCCTCGACGCACAGCACCAACAATACGTATATCTGGTGGGTGCATGACAGGCGGTGACCCGTTGACCTGTCTATGTTGAATGATGAGCTTTGCGGATGGGCTGACGTTCATCCAAGTTGCGGCTTCCTATCGCAAGGACTTGTCGAGAGCATGAAACGCAACGGCATATAGTTCGCACGCCGAATCGCTGACTTGTAGCGTGTCTAAAATTAGAGACGAGTTCGGAGCTTAAATCTGGGAAGAGCTCTCAGAACGAGATTATTGTCTCGTCACACAAGTACTCAGGCCCCAGGCCACAAGCCCCGTCTTACTCCCTGCCCAAGACACTCCGGAACACTTTTTATTCAGGAATAATTTTTTCGACGAGACCAAGGAGTCAGTTACAATGAATCACAACACATTGGGATAGCTTCAGTCGGAGAAGGTCCTATGCATATTCAAAGTCCACCTGTACATCAAAAGGGCCACTACAAACGACGTTCTGAAATGGGCTGCAACTGAACGTTATTACTCCGGACCGAATAAACCGCAGGTACCTGACTGAGAAGGTACTCCCGTGTGCGACGGGTTGCAGACAAAAATGAAAAGTTTTGGTGAATCGGCCTGAGAACGCCAACGGCCGTCCGACGAAAAACCGTTCAACTCCCTGGACGGACCTATACGCAAGACCCGAAGGAGACGGGCGTTCCTCGGTCCTCCAACAAGTTACGTACCAAACATGCTCTGTATCAGCACACAAATGAGGTTGTATCTCTAGGTTCACTGATTTGGTTGCTTCATTAAAGAACGAAGGACCGTCGTCCAGCGCAAGTACCACTTAACGCCGCGCGTACCTCTCATACCGCTCGATCCGAAGGGCAGTTATTACCTCTCCGAACGTAATGAAACGAGCTGGTGCGAACTCGTCCGAAACTTATTTCTAAGAATATGTACAAGCGTCCCTCTCTAATCTCGCATGCGATCATGATGCGCCTCGACTGCGCACTAGTGCCTGCAACACGTTCATGTGTGCCGACACCAAACCCGACGCCTCCCCTCCCGCATCTAACCATCTTGAGCACGCTTTGCGCCGGCAACCCGCTCATGTTCATGGCGGCACTCTCACCACAGCAACGGCCACGTAGTTAATGCGAGCTTCGAAGCTTACCGCTTACCTCGATCAAGTTTGTGAGACCGCGCGTATGTGTAAGCGTCAGACAGCCCAGACCTAACCTTCATAGATAGTCCGATAATGGTCGGAGTCATCCTTATCATTCCATCACTGATATGGATCGCTGAGCTCGAGGGGTGGGATTGCCACACAACTTGGGGTCTACCCAAAGCACTTTGTTTGGCAGGTTTGTCTACGAGTCGCCAAGAAGCCGTCGGAAAGTTCATGCGTTCCATCCGAAGGTTCGATAAACAACCTCACGTCGCATTCTTCGAATGAGGCGTCCTTAGCTACCATCAGTAACTCATGCTTTCATGGTAACTTCACTTGACGACTGCGGTGTGATAATTAAACTTTGTTAACTTAAGCTTGGCACATATGTGACGTTCTTCGGAGGCCAGCGATGTGAACTAGTGATTCAAACTATCCTAAACACCACCGTCATACAGAGAAAGGATACAGTAGGATATGCCGTGAAAGAAGACCTTGAAACAAGGCAACTAAGAGTGCAAATGTGATGACGTTAGAGTAATGAGTTGATGAAAAAAAAGTGAACGTAATGAGCAACATTGTAGATGCGTGTGGGAACAATGAAGAAAGACAGCATGGTCAGAACTTTGACAAGTCTCAAGCTCTTGATTTGGCGCGGGAACGCCCGAGGGCGTTACTCAAGCGTCTGAACGTCCCGCCAGACTTGGTGGACGAGGATTTTGACGGCGTCGAAAAGACTGATGATGGGGAGTCCAGGGAGGTATCCCGAGACTCCTCACTTCGCCTTTGCGATGGCACAGGGAAATAATGTACAGAATCGCCCGGGTTGGTGGAGACCCGGAGCAGACGGGTCTCGAGGTCAGCGAGCACGGACTGCTGATAGCTTGGCCGTGGCTCAGAATTCTTGGGCTTCCTCAGATGCTCAGGCAATGGGGGGACGGGGGGGAGCTAAAATGAACGATCAGCATGAGCAATGTAGATCGATATCAGTCTACAAACCGGCTTTCGCGAAGGCCTCATCCATCTGACGGACATGTTCTCGTCCCAATCGTGATAGGGATCTTCCTCGCTCATCGCAGTCCTATCATAATATGCGGCGCGCTTCCGTATGCGCGGCTGCAGAGGTTGTAGTATAGGTACGGGTACCTGATCGTGCGTAGCTTCGGTATAGCAGATCTCTGAGAAGGATTCCGTGGGTGATAGAAGAGTCTGTTGATCGAGACAATCGAGACATGATGGATCGAACTCGACGTTTTTGAGAGAGCGACGGAGAACCTTGAGGCTGATGGTATGGGTATCTGACCGATCGTCGTCTTCTGTACATGGCGGCAGCTCGTAATCACGAGGCCGGAACGTGGGGCGTATGGGTGTTGGGAGAAGCTTCCACCCTTGCGAGTCAGAGGATGAATGTGCACGGCGCCTTGCGACACTGGGTGCCAGAGTTTGCTAGAAGACCATTAGTTCGTGCGTGGAGAAATAGGTAGATTGTGCGACGCACTGCGGTGACAAGGGAGTCGTCGGCGCTTGGGCAGAGCGAGGTGCTCAGGGGGACGTGTGTCCTCGCATATCTGTCACGGGGAGTGCACTTGTCGACGAGGAGTCGAGGAGGACTGAACATCTGGTTAGCGAATGCGAGGAAAAGTTGGGGAAATGCATTGTCACCCTCCCTGTACCTTTATGCGAGGGCGGTGTATGACGAAACGACAGAGCGCACTTACGGCGATGTAATTGTGAGTTCCCACTTTAAGCAAGCGTTACCCACCCGAGACGTAAATCAGCGCGGGAGATACACGTGTGAAGCCGAGCTCAGACGATCCATGACTCCCTGATTCAAGTTCGAGTTCATTTCGCTTCATCTCGACCGTCATATCAGCGACTCGGCCATCGAGAAGCTGCCACACAAAAGACATTATACGTGGGGTATAGATGGATATAGAAGCTAAGGTAAGCACATACTTCTTGACAGCTCCAATGAAAAATGAGACATTGGGCACCTTGGCAACAACGAAGATGCTCCCCGTTCTGGAACACCACTGTAACCCCACCTACGGGAGCTCCGCCCTGCTTTTTCGTCGCAATTTGCGTGCAAAGTCCTTCGCCCGCTCCACCAAACACCCATGGGACGTCAGAACACCCACAGTGGCCGCGCGTGGTCTTGTGACGTATGCAGTCGACTTTTGCAGGTTGGGAGGAAAATGTGACGGCTCCGTAGTTGTCTCGACCGAAACGTCGATGACCATACCCTTGTTAATGGAAGCGAAATCGAGTTGCGACTGTGCACGTGTCAAACGCCGTGGTAGCAGCGCGCCAACAGTTTTGGGAAGAGTTTGACGACCGGCTATTCTCTCGACCTGGATCTCGTGCTGTTCATCGGTATGTTGCGTCTCCTCCTCAGAGTTCTCCGACACAAAAGACTCGACACTTCTTGGCTGGAAACTTCCGGTCTGCGTCACACGGAACCCTGTGGAGGTGATGATAGCTCACGTTGGCTAGGGTATGGTAGAACGTCGACTTGGATGCCGCGGCAGACAGAGGTGACGGCACCAGTGAACGCAGACCATCGTCTTCTCCCTCTGCTTGCTGGTGGGAGTCAGAAAGCGCACAAACCCTGAGGACAAGACGATTACCTTTCCGAATTGACTTACCGAGATTGCCGGCTTCTTATGGTGCTTTCTTGGTTCCGTCAAGAGCTCCGCCAGTTCGCTCCGCGACAGCTCAGGTTCGTCGAGTGCTCTGCGCTCGCTCGCCTGCTCCACTCTTCTGAATTTCTAAAATCGTACTTGATACGTCAGAGAAGCGCAGTATTCAAAAAGCACCCACCTCCTCGAGCAAGTCCAGTGAGCTTTCCATGGTGGACGGTATTGGACAGGCCATCATGCACAGAAAGAAGGCGTCTCAGTCAGAGTCTTTGTTCCCTTCTGTCGTCCGCACACAGCGTGCGAGCGATGTGGGTCCAAATATGACTGTCTGCAGGGGGTGGGTCTTGTATTGTCCAAGGTAGACCACTGCAGAGCACCGTTTCAGATAGACCGACCGCAAGCACACGCACAACCCACTTTGAAGTTCCACGAGGTTGAAACTCGCATCTGATTGTTATGTACCTCGGCGGCGGAGGGTGCAAATCGATGAATGTTCTTCTCAACTGCCTCGGTTGTCATGACACGTGGCATGACATACATAGACGGTTGCACTGCCACCTATAGGTTTCATACATTGACAAGCTCCTATACGCCCTCTATTCTCCTCGGAGTTTGGGCTTTGCCTCGGTGTGTGCTACAATATTTCAAGTTACGAGTCGCGATACTATATATTCAAAACAATGCAGAACAGCCCGACGTCGTCGTACATAACTACATAGTCTACACTACATTCAGTAGGTTGCATTGAAAAATTTCGGCTACCGCACACCGCGTACCTTTGCTTTTCCTCCACAGAGGACTCTCTCGAGGCTCCCACTTTAGTCGTTCTCTTTCACATCAAATCGCTCAATCAACAGAGCTGTGAGCCAGAATGAACGACGTCGAGAGAGACGAGCAGTTCTACATGACTCTAGTGACCATCCAGGCAAGTACGTCTGCTCTTGCTCAAGGTATTCTTGGCTCAATGTGACGATGCAGGTGGAGAATCGTTTCTTCAGGGTGCCTCGACAATCGTTGGAATCCCAGTCCAAGATCTTCCGAGACATGTTTTCACTCCCTGTAGCCGAAGACGCAGAGGGGTCAAGCGACAGCAATCTCATTCGTCTGGAAGGGATAAAAAAAGGAAGAATTCAAGTGCTTCCTCGAAGTGCTTTTTATCGGGTAAGCTGCCGATTCTCATGGACTTTGAGTACGTACACTACCTGCACCACGGTCTCCAGTGCTTGCGAGGTGACTACAAAGCGATGCTCAATCTTTGAGTTGTGGTTTCCCGTTATGAAATTGGCACGGACGTGGGAAATCGACCGGATTCGCAAATATGCCATCAAAAACATGCCATACGAACAGGTCAGCAAGACTGCAGCAGAGAAGGTGGGGCTTGCCGTCCAGTATGATATTCAACCGTGGCTCCTTCCTGGACTGAATGAACTGGCCAAACGGAAAGAACCCCTTGGAAATCATGACCTTGAGCTTCTTGGCCCAGAGATGGTGTTGAAAGTGGCTGCCGTCCGAGAGAGCTTGATTATCAAAGACAACATTGACTCGGACTACTGTTGCTGCGATGGTCCGACGCTCATTTCTGGTTCACGGGACGCGAGCAAGGTGGATTTCACATCCGTCATAAAACGCGTCTTTCAAATGAAAGGTTAGTTCAGGCTGTTGTGTGTCGTTGCACACTCCAGTGCTTTTTTTTCACATGCACGCGTGAGAGGTGATAACACTCCTTGATTTGCCTGTAGATGATGACACAGTCAATGAAATGGACGGGGGAAAAACAGGGTCAAAGAGGAAGAGACTCAATTGACGGGCTCGTCCATGGTCTAGAATAATTCAACAGTCAAATGATGTTACGTCGAGTCGAGCGAGGGAACTTTCTGAAATTCGGTTGTGATTGTGGTTACCAAGTTATCTAGTAATTGGATTGCGCGAATCCTGCTGTTGCACTTCCTTCACCTGTGATATACGAACTCGAACGGAGCGAGTCGAGTCTATTACTGTAGTCCACAGCACAGCTGACGCGTGGACTTGATTTATTAGCCACAAGAGGCGTTGGCGCTGGCGTATCGCTGGCCGTATGTGATAAACCCTTGCCGCAGTCAGGGGCACGAAGGTGCTGCCTTCCTGCCAGTGCCAAGTCCGGCAGCGGCCCCACCAACCGCACATGCAGGTATCCGCGTGTACTGATCGTGATACTACAGATCTGTCCTGGGTCATAGCATCAGATCGATGGTCGTGCTCCAATGCCCTTGAGCCTGGGCACACTGGGCTCCACAGAATGTAGCCCTGCGGTGTGCAGAGACATACGATGGGCATGACGCGACTTTGAAGAGATTTTTCACAGGGGTGGGAGGTCTCCGAGTACTCCGTCCTACCGTCGCTTGAGGGCCGCGGAAAACTGAAGAAGAAAAACTTCACGTTGGTCAAGACGGCGCCGCCGACGTACACGATCCAGGCGGTGTTCCCGACAGTGTGCACGTTTACGCAACGGAGCTGCAGGCCGTTGATGAAGGAAATACTTAAGGGGAGAGAAGAAGATGGGCAACGTGTAGCCAACACGTGTAGCCGAGCCAAACTTGATTGCCAACACTGGAATCAGGAAACGTATATCTTGACTTCCTTCGAAAATTTCCTTTAGAGCCGAAGTCCTCTCTCTCTCCACCACCTTCCCTCCTCTCTGTAGCAGAGTCCATCATGGTTAGCCCCGACTCATCGCACGGTGTTTCTCGCGTCGTCCACCACAAGGATTTCTATCTGCGTGGAGGTGATATGACTGTCCTGGTCAGTCCCGACGTTTGTGTCGCCTGCCTTACTGGGCGCTAATGTGTGTCCGCAGGTCGAAAACCACCTCTACCGGATACATAGTTATTTCTTCGAGCGGGATTCCCTGTTTTTCCGCCAGAAGGTCAACAGCTCGAACAACAGCGGCGACGAGGAACTCGGTTCGACGGACAGTAACGCCTACACTCTTGAGGATGTCAAGAGCGAAGATTTCGCACGGTTCCTCTGGGTATTTTATAACCCGTAAGTCCGCCACATGGCATGTTCGGGTGCACTTCAAGCGTTTGCTAACGACGAACAGCAAATACTCGATATACGAAGCCCCGCTTGAGACATGGCTCAGCATTCTCAAGCTCGCCAACCGTTGGACCTTTGACAGCGTCAAGGAGTTGTCCGTTCGGGAGCTCGAAAAAATTGATATTGAGGCTGTAGAGAAGATTTGGATCTATCACGATCACAACATCAGTCGTCTCTACCTCATTCCCTCTTACATCGCCGTTTGCAAGAGGGACAAACCTCTGTCCTTCTCGGAGGGGATGAAGCTTGGCATGGAGACCGTCCTCCGCATCGCCGAGGCGCGTGAACGCTTGCGTCTGCAGGCTTCCGAGAGCGGTATCCGTACTCCTACCTTTGAGGACTTTGAGGACGGAGAGGTAGAGGTTCTTATTCGGGAGATCTTCAATCTTGGTTCTCGTCCTACTTCCCCCACCCGTGCGACTTCCGCTCCCAATGGCGTCAACGGTCCAGTGAACGGCACCATTAAGCTCAATCCGGCTCCACCCGGCAACCAGCCAAAGGCTAACGGTGCTGCCGCACCTCGAGCTAATGGTGGGTTGGCAGCTGATCCCAGAGGTTCTTCGGTTAACTCTCTGCCTTCCTTCGCCTCCGTCATGTCGCAACCCCAGGAGTCGGCAACTCCAACTCCAACGCAAGCAACAGCACCACAAACAACGGCACCCCAAGAAACACGGCCACCGGCGCCTCCGGCCAAAACAGCTCAGGCAGCGTCAACACTCCCACCGCTGGCACCAACGCCAACAACGCACAAGCCAGGGGACGGCAGGGAGACGGCGCCACAGGGAGTAAGCTCTCTGCAGTCTCCTAAGTCTGGAGGAGTGGGTGAGCCTTCATCTTCGGCGAGTCGCTCAGTTGTTCTGTTCTGACAGCTGCTCATTCGGAATTTGCCACAGGGGGACTCGACCCAAGGAGCTGGTTCTCATGATGTTTCGATTAGCAAACCTGTTGTACAATCAACTGAACATAGTAACGATGTGACTGCTGAATCTTCCGATAACGTGAATGACACCGAAAAAGATGAATTGGGCAAGGATAACGATGCCGCGAGTATCTTTTCTGAAACCGAGGGCGGCAAAGCCGGCAAACAAGGTACGCATTTTTGCGATTGGGTCACTCTACGGTTATCTGATTTCTCAATGTAGGGGGAAAACCCAAGAGGGGAGGGAAAGCGGCTACGCGTGGAAAGAAGTAGCGACTGATGGATCAACTGATCTCCACGTTGCGATCCTTTCGGGTGGGCGACCACCGCAAAAAAAATATTCTATTCCCTTCGTATTCGTGAAGTAACCTGGTGTTATTCTCATTACGATTTTCCCCAATAGAACGCTGATTTGCAAGCGATACAACCGCGATGATGCTCTTTTAAAAACGACGTGGTCCTCGTATGATCCGCGGAAGTAAAACACGCCCCCTCTCATTTTGAAATATCGGTCGTGGCGTTATCCACGTACCCACAGGAGTAGCAAACCAAGTATTCCTAGGGCGTATCAACGAAATCTCGAACCCCTAAGTGTGTGTTCCATTTATGGTGGCATGCGTCAATCAGAAACGTGACGGATCTTCTTGCGATAAGACGCTTGTAGGTCCACGTTGCTGTAGATGTCCACGATTGGCATCCTTGTTGGATGCGATGCGTGTACCTGTGAAGTTAAGAAAGAAGTTGAGCACGACACGGGGTGCGCACAGAGATCATCTTGAGAAAACAAACTTCAGCCAACCAGGGATCCGTCGTAAGGAAGCATGATGGTCAAGTAGATAAAAGGCGCCTGTTTCCCGTCCCATAGTCCCACCCGACGAGGACAGCCCCGATTTCGTCTGAAAACCATGTCTATTGATTCTACTGCCCGCGGTGTATGCACCATCAAACGCCATGAAGACTATTATTTCCGGGATGGCAACGTTTGTTTCTTGGTGCGTGGTTGCCGCCGATCTTATATGTAGCCGTGCTGATGTCCAGCCAAATGTAGGTCGAGAACACAGTCTTCCGGTTGCATAGACATTTCTTCGAGAGAGAATCCGATTATTTCCGCGACCGTTTGGGTCCTTCCAGCGAAGGCGAGGATGGCTCACCCAATAGCCCGTTTATAATCAATAACGTCAAGAGTGACGACTTTGCCCACTTCGTGTGGGTTTGGTATAACCCGTGAGTCGCAACGAGATTGTAGGAGCATCGCTCAGTGGTACTGACTTGACTCGCCCAGGCGGTACACGTTTTCGAAGCAAGAAAAACAAAAATGGCTGACGATCCTGGGGCTCGCAACCTTATGGCGATTCGGTGAGATCAGAAATCTGGCCATCCGTCACCTTGAAAAGATAAAACTCGACCCCATCGAGAAGATTACGACGTACAAGCAGTACTCGGTGGACAGTGACCTATTACTCCCGTCCTACGTCTCTCTCTGCACAAAAGAAAAACTGCCCTCACCGGCAGAGGGGAAAATATTGACGATGGATACTGTGCTCAGGGTAGCAAACGCGCGCGAACGAGTCCTCCTCCGCGCTTCCGAACTTGGATGCAAGACGCCGACCATCGCTAGTGCCCCTGAAGATGTCGTGAAAGAAATTGTAGCAGAATCGTTTGACTTGACCCTTCCCTCGAACGAGAGTCAAGCCATGAACAACGGTAATGCTTCGAGCGACAATCCAGCCGCCACCGAGGGCGTCACCGTCAAGCAGCCCAATAAGAAAGGAAAAACGAATGGTGTTGAGTCCCAAGGGTTACCGCAAAATGCGCAGTCGCAGGTGAGTCAAGGCAATTTTCGTGCGACGGCACCCGCTCACGAATATCGCCAGAATGGAGGAAGTGGTGGCACCAACAAGGTTCGTACGGCCCTTCTTTTTGCTCGAGTGACTTATCAGATCTGAATATAGGGCAAACACAAGCCTTAGTCCGCAGACGGTGTCCCCCCGACGATCCAACATTTGCCACGCATGGCCGTTTTTTGTGCATTCTTGCTTGTTTTCTGTTTCGCGGGTGGCAGTTATCTCTTGGGAATCTGAGTTGTGTATATTATCGTGGCACCGTCCGGAACGTTAGAGATAGTATCGAGAAGGGTAACGCAGTTATATAACTTGGAAGATTATACTAGCGATGCCAGTAACTCGGAAAAGTGTGATGATGACTAAAGCCTCGAAACCATGGAAATCACTGGTGTGACTACCCATCGAGTCATTCGACTCCGAGTCGCTATCGTTCTAATCTCTGCGTACAATGTTCCAGAGTATAGATAGAATGGTTTCAATACCTGTTCAAGCTGCGGCGGTAGCGGCTTGCACGTGTTGGAAAAGAGTCTGTCTCCATTCACCATCTTGAATAGCAGGCCATGCATGACCAATGCATATATCCACCACTCCTCTCCGTCGAACCACCGAACCATATGATACCCCCCCTTTCCATACCACCAACGGCCTGAGTGCCGCAAATCTGGGGCCTTTTTCCACGTTTGTTACCCCACAATTGTTTTCCGGGTCCCGGCGCACTTGGTTCGCCATCACCACGTCCGTGAAATAATGCAGTCTCCAACAATCACCAACTCCTCGTTTGGGGGCAGGGATGCTATGACAAGGATTCGACCTGAGAAAACCTCTGAGTGGTCCTCTAGTTGACCTTATCTCAGAGCTGGTCTGCATCGTGTCTCGTGCCAGCTGAATCACGCACCTCTCGATGTTCCTTCCAGGTTAACAGTGAGTGAACAGCGTGCGTCTGTGCGACAGACCTCAAGTTGTGGAACCAGCGGATCTTACAATCATCCTTGTCGAAATTGCGCCACGGTCCATCCAGCTCTCGACTTATCAAGGTCTAAGAAAATCCAACTGGCGAATGTATTTACTGCAGCAAACAGCACAACTTGCGTCGGCTAATGCAAAGCTTCCGACAGGTTGATCAGACCTGCGACTACGACATGAGGGAGAACGACGCGAGGATTCCATTGGATGACTCGTTGAAAAAGTACGAGTACATAGATGAGGAATGTTCAATTGGTACTAGCATCGACTCGGAGCGTGTCTTTGCTTGAACTCGACTCTTCTTACATACATCGGGTCGCCCTCCAGAGTCCAGACGTCCTCAGGACCAGGACACGTTTCGATCCTCAGGACATCACATAAGCACCCAGAGCGTTCACCGGCGCGGGATGAGTGGATCTTTTTGAGGAACGTTCTCGAGTCTCGACACAGTGGATTCCTGCGCGCTTCCCTCCCTCAGCCGGTGGGTCCTTGAATCGCAATTGTCGTCCTTCTCTCGGCCCGCTGACCTCAATCCAGACAAGGGCTTGAAAAACAGTCATGGTCTGTGAAGAGTTGGATCAAATATCTTTGGACTTGTAGGTTTCCAGTCCAGGCATGATAGCTTCGCCCCGTCACGGATGAACTCACTCCACCTGCTATAATTCGACCGAGAGTTGCCTTTGCAGTTGAGTCTCCTGACCCCAACATGTAAGGTGCCATGACACAAGTAACTCACCCCGTTTTAGCCGCAAGGTTCTTCTTGGCCACGACCTTGTTGACGTTGCTAGAATTATTCCACTACTTGCCTCTTGGAGCAGTTCCTTGACCTCCTTGAAAAATCCGTCATCGGTCGGACATCGGCGGCTGCATCATACCGTCATTGTCATGGGGGAACTCGGGGCCATTCATAAACTCCCAGTTTTCCCCTTGTTTCTCATACCACCTGTTCACCATGATATCTGGCTTTGTGGCAGCAGGCCTGACTGCCCTCGCTGTCGCATACTCCCTGCTTAGGCGTTTTACGCGCCCGTCTTTGTCCAAGATCCGTGGCCCCAAGTCATTCTCGTTCGTCCTTGGTAGGTCCCTCATTTGTACCTGCTCGCCATATTGTTGACGTCGTGCAGGAAATTTAATCGAGCTATTCCAACGTCCGGTCGGCCGAGCCGACTTCGAATGGCAAAGCCTCTATGGGGACGTCATTCGCTTCAAGACTGTCTTTGGAGTAAGTTCAGTTGCTCACATGTGTCGTACTGGTATCTCATTATATATATCTTGGTGAATTTTAGGGCGACCAACTTCTGGTCGCCGATCCAAAAGCACTTCAATGGATATTCAACACTTCAGCCTACCGTTATCCGAAGCAACCCAATCTCCGCGTTATTTCCCGAATGTTGAATGGAAAGGGGGTCCTTTGGGCCGACGGTAGTGCAAACTGGGTGATTGTTTGGATTTCTGGTAACCTTTTTGATAGGAGATGATCATAAACGGCAAAGGAAGGTCCTCCTTCCGGGATTTGGCGGTCTGGAGTCCAAAGCCTTCTTGAGTGTTTTCAAGGGATGTGCTGAATCTGTAAGTCCATGTATGCCAACTCCCGCCTGCCTTTACCAGTCTTACCTGAGGTGTAGATGTGTGCGAAATGGTTGGAGATCATCGAGAGCAGTAGTGACCAGAAAGCCGTCTTCAATATCCCAGCTTGGCTCTCCCGTGGAACACTGGATGCAATTGGCCAAGGTATGTCTCTATTCCCACCGATAAGAATGGACTGTTTAACTTCCCACCAGCTGCATTCGATGTCCAATTCGGCACCATCCAGAACGATGAACACCCTCTGGCGAGGAAGTATGACAATATTCTGTCAGTTCTTCTCGCGGACCTTTTCTTCGGACTGTAATGTGACTTTGTGTTGTTCCCAGGAGCGACGTTTTCGGATGTCCCTCTGCGCAACAGATTTTCATACAGGCAGCTTCCAAGTATTTTCCGCCATGGATCCTCGAGTGGATGACTGATCACGGACCAAACCCCCGGCTTGAACGCGCGCGCGATGTGAAAAAGATGGTCACAGAAGTAGCAAAGGAAATGGTACAGGAGAAAGCTCAGACCCTATTAGAAGGAAAGGGGAGCCGGGATGTCTTCAGTTTGCTTGGTAGGCGATGCTTCCGTCGCTCACCGACACTACTGACCTTCTCGCAGTCAAGGCCAACATGGACACAGAGGCAAAGAACAGGTTGACAGAAGAGGAGTTGTTAGCTCAGATGTGGTACGGAGCATGGTTTGATCTTTGTTTCTGGTCGTTCGCCTAACTGTCATCAGTACGATTTTGTTTGCTGGTCATGAGACCACGTCAAACTCCTTGAGCTGGATCCTCTTGGAGCTTGCGCGGCATCCCAAAATGCAGTCCAGACTCCGCGCTGAGATACGAGAGACGGAGGATGCTATCCGAGCGCGTGGTGACACAGAGTCCACGATGGCTGATTTCGAAGCGATGCCTTACACCACAGCAGTGATCAAGGTGCGTGGCGTGCGACATCTCGTCGTGCGCTGCTTTGATTCATTGTGCGCCTCCTTGACTAGGAAGGGTTGCGGTATCACCCAGTGATTCCGCACGCCCACCGTATGGCTGGGAGAGATGACATTCTTCCACTTTCTCGACCAATTACCACGGAATCCGGTGAAGTGATCAGTGAAATAGTCGTCCCCAAAGGGACGCGGATAGTGGCGTCGATCGCTGCGTACAATCGGTTAGCTGTGCTCTTCATTTATGTACTGCGTCGCTTATCAGTGCCGATATCCCACCCACAGTAGCACAGAGCTATGGGGTGATGATGCACACGAATTCAACCCTGACCGATGGTTGGAAGGTGTGGCGAGTGGAAAGAAACCGGTCTCCATTGGCGTCTATTCAAACTTGTGAGAGTGCCTGCGTATGATTCGCGAATTGACTTCAACGACCGTTTTTTCCCTAAAAATTGGCAGGATGACATTCATCGGCGGCGTCCGCGGGTGCTTGGGATGGCGCTTTGCGTACGCGACTTTCCTTACTATAAATGAACGATACTGAACAGTTCACGAACGTATCTGTCGACAGCGTCATCGAGATGCAAGCATTCGTCGTGGAAACTGTTGGCAAGTTTGAGTTTACGATGACGGATCGATCTGAGAGGGTTTACCGCGCGCCGTCTTTCGTGATGGTTCCGATGGTCGACGGGGAACTAGAACGTGGTTCCCAGCTGCCGTTGGCCGTGTCGGTCGCCGCTCGTGAGGACGATGTTTGAGGGACGATGGACCAGAGATGATGTAGATCATTATACGTTTGTCGACTGACGTATTGGTTCAGTGGAGTATGCAAGGCTCGTCCCCTCTCTTCATAAGGGATGCTTCTAAGTAAATATAAAGGGGTGGGTCATCGCAAAAAAGGCACCAACGGAGGTTGCCGAGGTATTAATAATAGGGGTTATTTCCCGCACAGCCACCATACAAAAGCACGCGAGAGTCGAGACGCGTCGAGGAGCTCCTTTTTCACACTTCAACCATGGTTCAGACGAGATCGGCTGCAAAGAAAATCGAGCCAGGGAAAGTCCACACCAACGGCGGTGTGCTTCCGACAAACACTACCGTCGAACATTCCCGGGAAAACGACGCCCCAACCCCTGCCAAAAAACCTCGACGAGATGATACGGCGACACCCAAGAAGCGGCGTCGTGGAAAGCCAGGTGAACTTTGCCAATTGAACCTTGACGTACTGTTCCTCGTGCGTGGATATTCTTCTCCTGACCGTTTGCTGACCGGCGTGATGGTACTAGATTGCCGCATACATCCACCCTATAGACCTCCTGAATCTTGCACGCACGTGTAAATCTCTTCGAGAGCTCCTGATGGACAAGTCTTCTGTGTTCGTGTGGAAGACCGCTCGTCGGCATGTCGGAGGCCTGCCTGCCTGCCCTGCCGATTTGACTGAACCAGAATATGCAAATCTCGTATTTTATGCTCGTTGCCACGTACGTTCAGACTCCCTGGGTAGTTTAAAATCTCTGAGATGTTGCATAGGGTTGTGGAAAATACACGACAACTATTTTCTGGAATGTACGTCGCAGATACTGTCCAGGCTGCAGAATAAGGCGGTAAGGTTCTCCATATATTCCTCGATAGGCGAGTTCACAGAAAAAAGGCTTCGCAAACTTTCTTCCTGTCATGAGATAATTCGTAAGAACGCCGTTTTGGCTGTAGAACATATCCAAGTAAAAAGACGTCCGTAGCACTGCTATTCCAGGTTTCACACCTGTGCACCACTTGCAGAACATTCCACGCGGGTTGATAGAGACCAAGCGGCCTCTTTTATGCACGAGTATCGCCAGTCTCTCGACAAGAAGCAATTTATAAGCGACAAACAGAAGCAGTGTAGTGCTGTACTTCGGGTTTGTTGGAGTTTCTCGCCCTTTCATTGATCTTCCTGACTAGCTTTCTACAGCACGCAAAAAAATGCGAAGTTTGGCAGACACAGCGGGAATCAGAACGCAAAAGTGAACAGAAAGAGCATCGACGGAAGCGGCGTGAGGAGCGGCGTAAAAGGTTTGTGCCTTTTTCTTCCAGTCGTGATTTTTATATTGAACTGGCGTAGCATTTTTGAGCGTCTCAAGCAACATGGGTATTTTCCTGACATCAGATACTTCGGTTGTTATTCAATTGAAAGATCCCGCGATGATTTCAGGACCTCCAAGCCGCTCACGGAAAAAGGTCAGCTCCCGTTAATGCGATTCCCTTCGAACTGGAGTTGACTCTTGACGTGCTAGAATGGGATTGGATGTGGCCTGAATGGGCCGATATCATGAACGACTTTCGGTCGCGACGACTAGAACAAGAGGTTTATCAACCGCGTCGACATTCATTGGTATCTGCATACAAGAGCTACGTTGCTCATCCGTCACCAGATGCACCAACGTTCGACCTTCTTCCGGATGTGGCCAATCTCGCCAGCTTTCTTCCTTTTAGAGAAATCATCAAGGCTCCCGAGGAAACTCGGATAAATGACGAATCGTTTGCATCTGTATTTACACAGCTGCCTGTGTTAGTCTCCGAGTGGAGAAAGAAACTCGACGCCGAACTCGCTGAGTTGGTGAAGATTCCTCCTCATCTAGCTTCAGAAAACGCCACCGATTGTCGGGCTCTGGCACCAAGCAGTACGACACGTGCAGAATGGTTAAAAGCAGACTTAGACAAGCTACACTTAGCCTGCGCTCTGTTCCAAACAGATCACGCTGGCGCGTTTACTCATCTCGAGGTGTTCTCAGTTTCTAGGCTCAATCTCAATTACCCGGACTTTTGCAAAGACGATCTGGAACGTCCTGGATCTATCTTGAACCAATTCGGCATCCAATTCTTGGAGGAGGCTCCCTACATCGTCTGTGCCTGTGGATTAGATCCAAATGTAGCCACGGTGGATGATATGGACCATCGCAATGCTCGACTGAAGTGCCTGTCTTGCGAGGGACATGCGCTTATTATGAACTGGAGGCACGCAGTACGACTTCCTTTTTACTGAGAGGGGCGAACACTGAGTACCGGGTGTTGAACGATAGATGTGGCATGCCTCTTCTTATCATCGAATCTCCCCGACGCTAGCGCCTCTTTCCAAATCACCGCGCTGGCAACTTGTTGGTGACGAGCATATCGATGCGATCCTGACCGTCGAGCAGTCTATCGAGGGAAACTTATTTCGTAGCTATATGCGGTGCCTGTCGTGCATACCTCACGTAGGGGATGCGATGAGGAACAATCATGGTGTTGTATATCACAATTACAGCTGGTGAGCAATTGCATCATTAATTGTTATCGCAGGCTGGCACTAATCCGATAAATACAAACACAGTCACAACATAGAGGTCGATGACATCAAACAAGGGTTGCACTATGCACCTATCGGCATATGCGATTCTCAATCGGTGGCGGTGGGAATGATTGAAGAGGGGGGCCAAGTTACATTCAGGGTGCCACCAAAGTAAAGGTGACCGCTGACACGGATCGGGAGGGATTTTAACGCGTTGTTGCGGAACGTTTGGTTGCAGGTATAATGATCATTTGACTGCGCTGTATAGGTCTATTTCGTTTGGCATCTTGAGTTGGCACGTATTTAGTTCTAGCATATGCCTAACTTTAGTGAAAGAGACTTTCTTCTTACCATTTACAAGAACAAGAACGAGTTATGGCGCAGCAGGGGAACAAAACAACGACGAGGGAAATTTTAGCCTGAGATAACGTCTGAGAGAGGGGTGTTACTTCACGTCGTTGGTCTTACTTGCACCTTCAACCCGACCTGCATCTTAGTTCGTGCCCGTAGCATTGCTCACGATGTCGACGTTTCCCTCAAAGATTTCCCGACCTTGCCCCTAAGCGTCCGTCGCGATTCATGCATCCTCATTTTGTGTCGTGCGTGTCACGGCCAGGTTGTAGAACCTGCAGACTTTGTACGTCATCATCTGATCGCAGGTCAAAACACGTCGGAATCGAGATTAACAAGCACATACCAGACTGTTAAAGACTGCACCACGAGTACCCGGCTATCCCAATGCGTTCAAAGGTCGAACTGGCGATTGAGTTTTACTGCAGCGAACCGAATTTAAATGACGTCGGCCATTACGAACTACCAACAGACTCGCTTGCTCTATGACTCATGAGCATGGCATACGGAGAACGATGCGGGAATTCCGGACGAGCTGAAAGGATACCAGGTAACCAGGGCAATGTTATCTGCTGGACCTAATTAGTCAGGACAATGACCTGTATGAGTGGCACAGCCACCATAAAAGGAACGCGATGCGCGTGGCATCCCCTGTCCACGAACTTATACGATGGCACAACCAAGATCAGCCACGGACAGAATTGTGCCAGGTCAAGTACACGACAACGACGGAGTGTTGCTACAGGAGATCACCGCCGAACATCCTCCAGAAGGTGGTGCCGCACTGCCACCCAAGAAACGCCGCCGAGAGGGTGCAGAGGCACGGAAGAAGCGGCGTCGAGGACAGCAAGGAGGATTATGTCAATTGAATCTTGACGAGCTGTACATCGTGCGCGGATTTCCTTTCGTTATGTTTTGACCCCTTGCTGATCGCGTGGCAATGATAGATCTTCGCATACATTTATCCTATGGACCTCCTGAACCTTGCACGTACGTGCAAGCCTCTCCGAGGCCTCTTGATGCACAAATCGTCGATTTTTCTCTGGAAGAACGCTCTCCGCCAAGTCGAGGACCTGCCTGACTGCCCAGCCGACTTGACTGAACCGGAATACACAAATCTCGTGTTCTACACCCGTTGCCACGTGAGTACCTACTCGTCGGATTGTTCAATACCTGAGGTGTGGCACAGGGCTGTGGTAAACCGGCCAAAACTGTTCTCTGGAACATTCGCCGCAGGTATTGCCCGGCCTGCAGACTTGAACGGTATGATTTTGTGGGCATCTCAGCACAGGCGCCAAGTTCACCTACGCTATCTGATACTAGGCTTTGTCATCTTCGTCTCTGCGATCCGATCATCCGTGAGAACGATGTTCTGCCCCACGACTGGTGTATAATAGGGGATGGTATGTGGGACTACTATCAAAGTTGGTGTACTTCTAGACCACCTCTCAGATTCGGGACGTTGGGTTGATAGAGACCAGATGAACTCATTTATGCGCGAATATCACTGGTCCTCCGACAGGACACAGTTGTTAGATGAGAAGCGGGCACAGCGTCGGATCATATACTCGGTCTGAATTTTCTCTCTCTTTTAACTACTGGTCTAATTAGTTTTAACAGCATGCACAAGGATGCTCAGCTTGGCAACAACTGAAAGGACGAGTACACAGATTTGACTTGGAATTACTTCGGAAGGAGCGACAAACGAGGTTAGCTCTTCCCCTTGAACAACCATCGTCTTGATTTATAGCCAGTGTAGCATTTTCGAGCGCCTCAGGCAACGCGGTTACGGGCCCGAGATTGCGTACTTCCGAGACGACCTCATTGAAAAATCCTACAAATCAGCTTCCAAGAAATACAAGCCCCTCACGGACAGTGGTCAGCTTTCACAAAACCAATTTACTTCGAGCTGGAGCTGAATACAGATATGCTAGAATGGGACCGCATATGGCCTGAGTGGGCTGAGATCATGAACAAATTCCGGTCGCGACGACTAGAGGTAGTTTTTTACTTACCTCGTCGACGCTTATTGGTGTCAGAATACGACAGATACGTGACACACCCATCACCAGATTCACCAACGTTCGGCCTGCTTCCACACGTGGCCGACCTCGCCCGTTTTCCTCCTTTTAGAGATACCATCGAGACTCCCGAGGAAGCTCAAGTGAATGACAAGCCATTTGCATCTGCATTTGCACAACTACCTGTATTCGTTGACGAATGGATGAAGAAGCTCAACTCTGAAATTGCTGAGCTGGTGAAGATCCCTTCTTGTTTATCTTCAGACAATGTCTCTGGAGATCGAGACAAGGCGTCGGGCAGTACCAGATATGCAGAATTATCTCAGACGGACTTGGACAAACTACATCTAGCCTGCGCTGTGTTTCGCGTGGGTGGAAGTGGCGCTTTCGCTCATCCCGAGGTGCTCTCGGTTGCAATGCATAATGACGTGATGTTTCCCATCCATGAAACCCACTTGAATGCCATTGGAGTCATCCCTGGGCTCCAATTCTTGGAGGAAGCTCCCTACATCGTCCATGCATGTGGACTGGATCCAAATGTGGCCACGGTAGACAATATGGACCACCGCAACGCTCGACTGCGGTGTCTGTCTTGCGAGGGATGCACGCTTATTATGAACTGGAGGCATGCGGTATGACTTTTTTTTGTACTGGGAAGAGCGAGCACTGAGTACCGAACGTCGAACGATAGATTTGGCATGCTCGCTTCTATCATTGCATTAGCATCGGGTTAGCGCCTCTTTCTGAGGCACCACGCTGGCAGCTTGTCGGTGACGAGCACATCGACGCAATCCAGGCTGTCGAACGGTCCGTCCAAAAGGCGTTCTCTCCGGATTGGACGCGATGCCTGTTATGTCGGCCTCATGTCGGGGATGCAATGCTGTATGTCCATGCCATACGACACCTTGCCCAGCGGTGAGCATCATTGTCCTCGCACGCACAGGCCGGCACTGATCACAGCAAACACGAACGCAGCCACGATTTGCAAAAGGATGCAGTCGAAGAAGGGGTGCACTATAAGCTGATGGGCATCCGCGACGTTTGTGTGGTGAGGATGGTCAAAGTAGGAGAGCAAGTGACATTTAGGGTGCTTGAAGAATAATAGGGCTCGTCGTCGCAAGGACGTGATTGATCGTTGCCACTGGAAGGGATTTCGATGCGCTGTCGCGGAACATATGACTGTATATAAGCATGATACTACTGCTATTGCTGTGCTGTGTGTACTCATGGAATTAGGGTTTGACTTGGTTTGACATCTGCTGTGTAACCAGTACTACTGCCAGCGTGGGCCGCGGAAAGACTTCAATTGGACCTACAAATGTTCCATGTGCAACTTCGCTGAAACAGAGTCTAGTCTTATCATTCGCTCCGATATGGCATTTTGTGGGTCCGCGTTGCTGTAGATGTTGACTGCGCCTTGATCACGCTACCACCGCATCCTTGACGCAAAAGTAACGTTGGGGCGATCGCCTGAGAACATTGGATAGAATTGGAAGTACTTCCTGTTGAGCATGGCCTACATGCGCCCTTAAAGACGACACGAGACCCATCGCCCTGATGGATCTCTGCGGGAAGAGACGCTCGTGGTCGGGTATAGATAGCGTCGGTTCGAACGCCTCCCTTTGTCCGCATTCGACGCCCTCCAGCAAACCCCTCTGCCCTACCATCAACAGACATGGGAGGCGGCCTCGGAAGAGTCACCAAACATCCCGAGTATTATTTAAGCGATGGGAGCGTCTCGTTTTTGGTAGGTCTGATCCAACGTGTTCTGGGAGATTATTCGGCTGATCAGAGCGTGGTGGCTGCAAGACGCGGACGGGCGGCAACACTTTGTTCAGAGTACACCGATCCTTTTTCGATCGTGAATCGGAGGTCTTTCGCGATCTCTTCGAGTCCGCTGCAGAGGACGATGCTCAATCTGGCACCGACACGCGTCCGTTCACGCTCGATGTGACGGCTGGCGAGTTCGAAAAACTCTTATGGGTGTGGTATGACCGGTGAGCACCCGACTCGAACGTTTGTCGAGCAAATCGGTTCATTGTTTGATATCGGGCAGAGAATACTCTTATCAGGAGCAAACCAAGGAGAATTGGGTCGTGATTCTTCAGCTCGCGACGCGCTGGGAATTCCCCAAGATAAGAGAATTGGCCGTTCGGGAGCTCGAAGCTCTGCACCTACCCCCAGCGGAGATGATCTCCATCTACAATCAGTACGGTATAGAGGGCGATCGTCTCCTCTCTTCGTATGTCGAGCTTTGCAAAAGCCCGACCTTGCCAACCGAGGCAGACGGTCACCTGATGCAAATGGAGACACTCATTAACTTACTTCAGGCACGTGAAGACGCCAATCGCGAAACTGGCAAGCTCCGCCGCGAAAGCCCAACGAGCGCGGGTTTAGAAGATGATACTTTGAGAGAGATCGTCTCAAAGTTTTTCAAGAAAGGCTTGGACCCCCGCTCGAGTGGTACTTCCACAAGATCGGAGGCCCAAGCTTCAAACTTGACTGGCGAGCGTGTTCACGGGACTAGCACAAGTGAAACGATAACATTGGGGGAGCCACAGGTACCAGGCAGGAGTGACCAATCTACCAGCGGACCATCATCTCACACGGTAGGTGGAATTTGTGCTACGATAGAGTTGTCTCAGCTGATGCACACCCGTAGAACAGCTCCCTTCAGACAGGCTGCGCGGGAAGGGGAAATCAAGAGAAGGAGCAGAAGCCACAAGGAGGGGAGGGAGAGGACAAGAGAAGGCTCGCGAAAGCGGCCCAAGACAAGGAAAGGGAAGAGAAAGAGAAGGCGAGACAAGCCAAGGAGAAGGAAGAGAAAGAGAAGGTGAGACAAGCCAAGGAGAGAGAAGAGAAAGAGAAGGCCGAGAAGGCGAAGCAAGACAAGGAGAAGGAAGAGAAGGAGAAACAGGAGAAAGCGAGGCAGGCCAAGGAGAAAGAAGAGAGGGAGAAGAGGGAGAAAGCGAACAAAGAGAAAGAGAAGGAAGCGAGGGAGAAGGGGCAGAGATCCGTACGTCCGAGTCAACTCCATTCTCCGTCACTGTTTAACCAAGGCTGCTGCACAGTGGCCCGGGTGGGGCAACTAGTACGCGTGCCTTCGGCTTACCTTACTCCGTTCCAAGCAGTCGATGTTGTTTATTTTCTCGTCATTTGTACGGCAATTGTCACTGTCCGGTATATGTAGCTTGGGCGTACATTATGATCCATCGTTTTCTCAATGGATACCGTTCAATTCAACGTGTAGCCCGGGCAGGGGGGGGGACTTACAGAAGCAAGCACTGGTTCACCAGAAAAATAATGAGCGAGACCTGCCGTCCATCGGGCAACACTGACATGGTGCCGACGTCTCTCGTTCTAGGACGCATGGGACTACATCAACTGTTTTCACGAGCCCGCCACGAACTCAAGAGTAAACAAGGTGACGCATCCGTATGCAGACATGCGGCACACACCTATCTCCAACGCTGCGGTCACTCATTCTTCTGGTCGCCGTCTGCCGCTTTTCTCCCCCAAACCACTTCCGACCACCGTATTGCTTCGGTAGACTGTTTCTGTTTCTGGCCCTCGCCTTGCCCGTGCACTCGGGCGAGGTTTTTGAGTCTGGTTATTTCCTCGTCAGTGATCGGTACGTTCGAGCGAAGTTGCTGGGCGAGGTCTTGTAGGATTGACGCTTGTGCATGGTAACGAGCGCGGTCCTCTCTTTCGGTAGTTCTTTGCCAGAGTAGATGAATTGACACGGAGGTCAGAGCAGTGGAATACAAGATGTGAGGCAGGTATGGTATGGACATAGCCGAAGGTCACAAAAGTTTCGCAAAGAGAGTCCGCGAAAGGACAAGCCTAAATAGCGGACCGACGCGCCGGGTGCACTATCTCGATGATGCTATAATTACTGAATGGACTCTAAGCCAATTCCAGATTGTAAGAATACGATCTAAATTATCCGACATCAACTGGCAGCGGTAGATACCGATGTTCGTTTCTTTTTCTTCGACTTTGATTCAGACCCAGTCAATCTAGGAACAGTCGCTGAACAGACTCGAACTCACGTGGGCTTTCGTCTTGGTGGAGGTGGTTGCTTTTAGCTGTTGGAATGGATTCAGAATTTCTCCAAGTGCCTCACCGCGAGAGACAGGTTTTCCATCAATCTGAACACCTTCCGTGAGCAAAACGAACCCGTCTTCCCGCCCACCCGGGGGTGTCAACCGAAGGATAGCATCCTGTTTATGCCCAGTAAACCGATACGCGTTCCGTTCCAGCGTGAACTCCACCCGGGGGTTAATCAACGAGTAATTCTCCACCACGATCGTGTCCAAGGACGGTAACACTTTTGCTCGACGATAGTTTCCTGGCACGGATCCAGGGAACAGCCAGAGCTTCCGAACATGCGATCGTCTCACGTTTATGAGTCGTAGGGCGACGACGGATCCGATGCCGATGTGGAAGCACGCGAGCGCGAGCCGTTGATTAGCGGGTCGAAGTTCTTGTTTTGGAGGTGTTCCTTCCGCGTCACCTGGGACGTCGTATGTCCAGTACCGCCACGCCAGAGCGACGCCTGCACCTCTGTGTAGGACATGAGCTCTGACACGCGAGTATGAGAGAGCACGAACGTGAAAACGGCATCCAGGAAGAGGAAGAGCCAGTTTAATTGTATCGGCAGAGGTGGGCGAGAGAGCTCGTAAAACGGCACGGTGGTGATTTTATCGAGCACTTGAGACTCTGGGGTCTTGAATGCGCTGAATAGCGACACTTGGCGAACATGGGACAGCCTGTGACGACACCTGGCAAGTGGAGACCTGAGTGATTGCCAAAGGACGGTGCGACACAGGCTCGCCATCGAGAGCGAGTTCAAGATGGAACACGTGAGCCTCATGCGTCATATGGTCACCAGACTACTCGATCCACTCTCCCCCGCATTCTCGTTCTCTCACCAAGACCACTGGCACAGGAATGTCTGAATCACCTTTCACGGAATCCTGGCTCAGTGGCCCTCAGGGGACTCAATTCTTCACCCGGACATACCGTCCTTCGTCCCCCGCCAAAGCGGCGGTCGTGTTCGTCCACGGTTTCGCAGAGCATATCGCGCGCTACGAGCATGTCTTTCCAACTTGGTCCTCGCGCGGGATCGCCGTCTTTGCCTACGACCAGCGCGGCTTCGGGAGGACCGCACAGGACAAGGAGAACAAGAGCAAAGACAGCGCGTACGGAAAGACGAGTTGGAAGGAGCAGCTCGGGGACATTGAATGGGCCGTTCAGCACACCAAGCAGCAGTTCGCTGGCGTGCCCGTCTTTTTGTACGGTCATTCGATGGTAGGTCTCCCATTCCTCACCCCCTTACTCTGCAATCACACATGTGGACGTTAGGGTGGCGGGTTGGTCCTCGCATTTCCTACACGCTCGCAAGTGCCGCCGTCCAAGGAGGGTGTATCAGGCATCTCCGGGGTCATCTCTACTAGCCCGCTCATCTTACAGACCAAGCCTGCAAGTAAAGTCTCTCGGTGGATTGGCGGCAAAGCGAGTCGGATCGCTCCTTCCCTCTTGATTCCCGCCCCGCTGGCCGTCAAGGTAAGCCATTATGTGTGGTCAATATGTCCACCAGGATTGAGAGATGCAGGAATTATGCCATGACGATGCGGTCGGTGAAGCGTACTTGAAAGACCCGCTCGTTAAGCTATATGGTTCCCTCCGAGGGTTGAGTGACATGTTGGATGGCGTAGGTGTCCTTTATTGATATCGACTTCGGGTGTATGATACCACTTTCAGGGGGAAGGGCTCCTAGCGAGGGACTACGCACAGTGGCCAAAACAGTTACCCGTCCGTACCTTTCATCCGTGCTCCAAATTCTATACTGAGTCTGGGACAGGTTTTGCTTATCCATGGTACAGAGGACCAGGTAAATTTGGGTGTTTATCGACTGCCAGCCGTTGCAATCACTGACGTCGTTTTAGCTCACGTCACCCAAGGCCACCGAGAAATTCCACGGGTTGGTTTCAGCGGAGGACAAGACGTTCTCGCCGTATACGGTGCGTTCCTTTCTATCCGCCAGGATATGTCACACCCACCTTTACAAAGGGCGGGTTTCACGAGTTGCACAACGAACCTGATGGAGTAAAAGAGAAGCTGATCGAGGAGTGTATCGTGTGGGTAGAGGCCCATCTCTCTTCTGGGCGTACTTCGAAACTGTGACAGTCTGGGTGACTCAAGGGCGACTACATGTAATTCAGGTTACCATGGCCTCCAAGGCAATTATGATGTGGGTGCAGACTGTATGCGTATTCTAATAGCCCGCTGCCCCGGGTGCGGCATCTCCCTCCCGCCTCAACCTCAACAACACTTCCTTGAACCGAGTGAGGTCGGTGGTGCCGGCGCCGATCCGGGCAATAGTTTTGCTTTGCGAGTTCTGGAGTTCAACGATGTTACAGATTCGCTCCCAAGTGGTCCCCTTTGTGAGCGACGACTGAAGGCTTTCGACGAAATCCGCCTCTTGCTCCCTATCAATATTAGCATATCATCAGCAATCCATTCGGCGAGACGACCAAAAAAAGGATGTACTTGTTTTCCCGGATCGATCGCTCCTTTTTAGTAGTGTATTCTTCGTAGAATTGATCGATGGCAGCCTCTGCCTTGGAGATGGTCTCCTGACGCTTTGCCTTGCTCGCCTCGTCTCGCTGCCTGATCTCCTCTGCTTGTTTCTCGCCCCATTCCCTGATTGAGAATGTGCCTGTTAAACGTGGAAAGAGTCTTGGGACTCGTACGTCGCCGCGCTTACCTGATAACGTCGGGTTCGTCTTCCTGAATCTGCTGGTTAAGAATGGGCGTCGAGGAGAACGCGGAGGGCTGAGGACGCGGTGCGAACGGAGGGGCAGCTCCAAACGTAGGCAGCGCAGGGGGAGGCGGCGACACGGTCTGCACAAACGTCCACGCACGTCAGCACCGCACCCATCGACGACGACCCTCGCACCGCATCGTGCGATCAGGACGAGAGACGTACGTGGCCGACGTCGAGCTCGGGGAACTGGTCCTCGAACTTTTCTATTTCGTCGTCGCCGGTGACCTTGACCTCGTTGAAGCTCTGTCGCGGTGGGCTTCCAAAGTTGTCAAAGGAGAAGGCGGAGGGTGGGGCGGGGGCGGGGACTGCTGGGAAGGAGGGCAGGTCGCCGTCGCCATCGAGAGAGATGTCTGGGAAGGCAGACGCAGCACGGTCAAAGTCAAAGTCGTCCATCGTCAATAGCAGACAGAAACGCAGCACCGCACAAAGACTGAATAGGGAGTCACGTGATGACGCTTCAGATCTTTCTCCCTTCAGCATTACTACGGGACGAGTGCACGCACAGGCGGAGCGACAGTGCCTGGAACTTCGCCCGCGTTTCGGTCTGCCTTGGAAGGTTGAGTATGATGAAATTAAACAAGGAGTGCGTTATATGCCTTTAGGCACCTGCGATTCTCCCGATGGTCCATCACAGTTGGTTGCTCGGGACTCGGGAGCACATATGCGTACACAGAGCAATGACACACGATGTCATCGTTGTGTGTGTGCATATGTGCTCGCTCGTCGCACAC
>JBBPNP010000150.1:0-59337 GCA_038090955.1 Xerocomellus intermedius
GAGTTAAAGGGAAAACTCCAAGAGGACAAGACTGAGGTCCTCTGGCGCTCTATTGGGGGTTTATATACTACACAGGGGTTTGTACTAGTGTACACTAGATCGGTAGATATCCTATGCTACATGAGTAAGTGGTGAGGCGTACATGCTACTAACAGGTGATGTCCACAAGGTATGGGTGAGGTAGGCAGTGCACATGAGGCGAACATGTGCGAGGCTGCGCGACATGTGTGATCGGTGAGGCGCACAGCAATACACATGTTACCCATGAGGCAAGTGGGTCTAGACTGTGGACCGGACTTGAGCATTTAGTGGTTTCGGGTGATAGGGGTTAATAGATAGGGGCTAAATACAAAAGTCACTCTAGAAAATCAGGAAAAATTGGGAAAAATAAGGGAAAAATTGGTAGTGTCTGTAACAGATCTTACCTGATTTGTGTTTGCTTAATACGCTTACATTAGATTGAAAGCGCTTTCTTTGATCCGGTGTTAATCTCCGATGTTGATTAACTCGGTCCAGATCTAGTCAGAATCTTTTTCGTCTGACTCAACGTATGGGGGCAGGGGATTGCGAGGTCTAACTTGTATTGGGTGAACAAAATGAGAAACTCTTCATACAATAGGAACGAGACGACTAGTGGCGAGTGTAATTTTCGTGGAAACGTGTAGGTAACCTAAGGAGTTCTCTAGGGCAAAGAGAAGAGATGCAGTTACGTAGAGCGGGACGAGGAGGCGCGCCTCTAAACCAGCATCACGGTACAAGATTAGGAAAAGGAGGAATGCAGGGTGGAAGTCTCTCTTCACGATCAAGTCTTTCTTCAACTCGAGCACAGGCCTCAAAGACTCTCTGCCAGATATGATCTCTGCGTTCCTGTTCTGCTCTCTGCTGAGCACCAAGCTGTAGTCCTTCTCGAATAAGGTCTGACACCTCTGATGGAAGGTATACTCGGCATAGAGCGTAATCGATAGGATCAACACACTTTCAGAATCTGAGACTGAGGGGATGAGGGTGGAGTCGGCTGCTGCACGATGGGCAACTATGGGAGGCCAATCGACTGATTGTACTAGTGGGGTTGGCGATGTCTCTGGTGTCGCTGGGTAGTAACAAGAATCGCCTTTCCTCACAGGCGAGTAGCGGAGAGCGGGCGAGCGAGTAGAGTAAGATGAAAGCCGACTAGAGGCTCTTCTAGAACTAGAACTAGAAGTCAGGTAGCATAGACTAGGGGTGGTACTGCACTGCTCTGATTTGGTCTCCTCGTCTTCTGATAACAGAAGGGGGGCAGCGATGGGGGATTCTTCCTTCTTGACTATACAAGACACTTGAAAGGCGGTTAGCTCAGCTGCCGTCTTAGATGGACAAAAACAACTGATATTCATCTAAGAAAGGGCAGGAGTTTCCCAGAGCTACAGTACATTAGCTAGAACTAAAAAACTAAGTGAAAAGAAAACTCACCTCAGCTGCCGTCTTAGATGGACAAGAATGACTGAGGTGCTTGTAAGTAGGATAAGTATATAGATTATATGCAGCGTGTACAAGATCTCTACTGGTGAGTTGATCCTGCCCACTTCAACATCACACTGACTGTTCTTCAGGTCAACAAGATGTTTCTCGTAGATCTCTTGGTGAGCAAACATCCAATGTTTCATGGTGGCCCAAGCAGTCTACATGGGAAGCATGTGGATTGAATGTCGGGTATTGGTCTGTGGACAACAAAGCATGGTTTCAGAAGCACCTCGAAAACATCCACCACTACAATGGTACAGATAAGCCTCCTTACCACTCTGCTGCAGATTGGCGCAACAGGCTCAGATACCACAAGGTGACAACAAAGAAGGTGGTTGCATCTGCCAGGGATGCTGTTCAGAGATGGCTCTCGAACAATTTGTAATGTATTGTAGTTCTAATATTCTAAGGGTGCATCACTGTGCACCGAATGCCTGCTAAACGCCTGATGAGCAGCTGATGAGCAGCTGATGAGTGTCCAATTACTTTTCTCGTTTCGAAAATACTATCTTTTTGAAGGAATAAAAATGAATAAAAACATTTGATATTTCCTGGCCACCAGAAAAGACCATGCAAAATTACATATTTCATCTATCATTTTTTCAAGCACGAAAGTTCGGGTGTCTCGCGCTAGAAAAGGTGTTAACGATATTTTGGATTTTGCGTTAACTTTATGACTCCCTTAAATTTATTATTTTCTTTGACATTTTCATGGTCACGAAATGTTACACAAAAGTACATGTTTCACTGAACATTTTCTTATCAATAGCATTCTGAAATTTTTGGGCATGAAAAATGGGAAATAAAATTTCATATTATTATTTGCTATTTTCAATACACTTTAAACATTGTGAAAATGTCATAATCCCCGGTGTGTAGATTACTAAGTCATCGGCCGTTGGCTAGCAACGTACCTGAGCTATCACAAAACCCGATTCCTCGTATTGTCTGGTATATTTTATTGCTTACAAGTCTGTGGCCCGTTACTGTAAACTGGTCAGTGGTCGCTTCATTGACAGAAGAGGTTCAACTTGTGACTCGCAGGTCATTTGATCATCCTGAGTGACAGTCGGACTCAATACTTTCTGTGATGCGGTTCGGAAGGTTTTCGTTTCGATATGACTACTTGCCGTCAAAGGCGCACATACCGGACCGTCATGTCGCCCAACTATGAAACCTGGTCTTGAAAGGAAGGGGTGATCGCGTGTCTCACCGAGCTCGAATTACGCGTCAATGCAGGTCCTCGTTACCAGAAGCGTCCAAATCGCGGCGGTGGACGTCTGTTCCATTTCAAAGACCATCCCGTTCGCAAGATCGCGGTCAAATTTTGCTACTCGGGATGATATAATGGTCTGGCGTATCAGATCGATCCTACCTCATTGCCGACTGTCGAGGAGGTACTCTTCCGAGCATTTGCAAAGGCACGATTGGTAGATGCGGAGGCTGGTTTGTGGAAGAGGTGCGGGGAGGACCGACGTAGGTGTGAGCGCTGCTGACCAAGTCATCTCGCTCTGGCTGAGGAGCGCGCTCCCGGTCAACAGCGCGAAACCAACCTTGGAGCTTGGAGCCTGAACCCCCGATGCACTACTATCGGACCTGACAGGTTCATCGACCGCAAACCTAGGTACTGTACTCGATGCAACGCCAGACATCCACCGGGTTTCCCATCGTTTGACCTCGTCGACGAACCCCCTTCAAATTCGTCTGCCCCACCTCCGCGCACCGGGGAGCTGCATTATGTTTCTATCAACCGCGTGCTCCCACTAACAATCCGCGTTTTCGCCTAGTCCCCCGTTTCCCCAGACTTCTCCGCCCGGTTTAACTACAAACACAGACACTACAAATACTTTGTCACCGCTCACGACCTCGACATCGGCCTCATGCAACACGCCGCCAGCGCCCTTGTCGGCGAACACGATCTGTCCAAACTAGACCCAGCCAAGCAGATTCCGACTTTCGTCGTCGGATCTTGAAAGCCGACCTCGCCCTCGTTCTCAAGGCAAAGGAGAGAACACTGTGCATGTCTTCAAGTTGGACCTCGTTGGTTCTGCGTTTCTGTATCTCCAAGTGCGGTACATCATGGCTGTCCTGTTTCTGGTCGGTGCGGGCCTCGAATCCCCGTCGATCGTGCCCACGCTGATGAACCTCGATGGGTCCGAGCGTCCCCTCTCCCCCACCGATGCACCTCTCCCTATCATCGACCGAAAACTTGTGTTGCCACGCCCGGGTCTATGAGTAGACAGGTTGCTTGAGCTGCGAGAACTACAAGTAGTACGCATGTATTGTATCTAATCAAAGGGCATTTGCCCCAAATTGTAAAAACTATTTCCGTGCCAATGAACGTGTGAGTAGGTATGGCAAGTGGGGCATCAAGGGAGCGTTGTGCGACATGTGCAACGTGTAAGGAATGTGAGTACGAGACAGGCAACCACTCCACGACGAAATCCAACGTGTGGAGTACGAGAACTAGAATGCAACTAGAATGTGTATAATGAAATGGTGAAAATGTTGGGTATTGGTATTTAGTGGAGTGCCGAAAAGTGAGTAGGTGCCAGCTCGGGGGGAGCTGTCAGTATGTATAATAGTCTGGGGTAACGAATCGATCCTACAAATGTCAAGCAAAGAAAACATTCGCACCACCAAGTCCCCGCCGAATATGCGAATCGGTAGTGCACATCTTATGATGATATCACGGAATAATGAATAGTGGGGATTGTCGGAAGCTCTATGGGACCTTGAGCTTGAGCTGCTTGTTCGTCCCGGATCGGCTTCCGCGCATTCAGCCTAAGAGCTTTGGTCACACTAGCCAGCATTCCCTAGATCGGATTTACTTACACGCTGAGCATGGAATTCAGATATGCTGTGGAGAGAGGTCGATTAGTCAGGTGAGAGAATTATGTGGAACGACTGCGGGCTCACTCTTGCTTAATACCATACCCGGGCCAGTAGTTAGAAAATGACCCACTCCATTATCCTGTATGTAGTACTTGGGAACCACAACCACATCAATTCCGACCCCACACGTATTCCCTGGGAGTGCGCTTACCGCGACCGCCACGGCTAATGCATTGATGCTGCATGGCAAGAAAGAAAGACTGCGTCATAGCACTCGAGATGTTCAGGCGCTCTGAGACTTACAAGGAGAGAAGTCCCATCTGAACGAAGATGACGTTCAGTTTCTTGATATAGCTACCGCGCCTGTGAAGGGTTGAATATGACACCACATGCAATAATGGGAAGAAGTACCGATTTACACCTGTCCTCGCTGGTTGCAGGTAATACATAATAGAACCCGTGATGATGGCATCACAAAGAGCGCTCGCTACTGCAGCCAACGGCGGAAACTGTGTCCATGTCGTGAGTTTAGCATCCGCAGTCTCATATCACTGTACCTTAGTGGTGAATAGAACTTGATATGTCGGTGTGTAGGTTCTGCAAAACGATCAACGAACAGTGCGGGTATGATACTTAGCCACCCACAACTCTGCCGTACAAACTGTAGTGCCGCCAGTCAGGGATATCAACACATGCAGTTGACAGAAGGAATGGAGAGACACGAACAGAGTCCAAGCACTGGTTTGTAATTGAACGAAGTAGATCAGGGATTTTGCTTGATTGCTTACCCAGTTGAGCAAGGGCCGACACAAGCTGTCATTTTTGAATTCAGCCAATCTCAGCGAATAGTACCTGAGTTTCAGATCATACCACAGCAGATGTAACGACTTGATTCCGACCGCTGACTTTAAAGTAGAAGTTAACAATGACAAGATGGAGTCCCGTAATTACTTACTTATCCAGACTCGATGAACGTAGAAGCTATCAGGCATCAGACAGCGGTTCAGTTCGAATAGTGTATATGTCTACCTTTGAACAATAAATGTGATGCAGTACTTGAAGAGCGTCATTCACGAAATCTTCGGTGGAACCCCCTGCCACTTACTATGAGAAAAATGAGGAGCTAGAACCATTTGTGGGCTCAGCATGTATGCCTCGAATTAGACAAATGAGCCACTTACGATCATTGATCTAGCGTGGAATTCAATATAAGCTTCGAGAACGGTTTCACTTCATGCAATGACTCACACAGGCACATAGATTGCGCACTCCGGAGAGTCATTCATCCGACAATTGACCAAAAGGTAATGGAAACTCCATAGCGACACGAACGTCTGGGTGCTGTCGAGGACACTGGTCCAACGTCAATCGTACGGCAAAATCTGGAAGGGAGGACACACAAGAGGATGAACACCTGCGTATGGATATCATCTACATAAGGACCATTAAACCCTGTCTGGATCCGAAAATGCTCACCAGTGCCTTTAGTTGGACCTTGTCGAGTGGAAACGCTCGCACATAGAATATGAATTGACCCACTCCGACCCCATATAGACTAGCATGAAGTCAATCATGCATATAAACCAATCATGAGTGGGTAGATTGACATACGCTCCTGCAATCGTTAAACCTGCAGAGGTGGTTAGTCTCCGACCACGAGTGCTCTAGTGCGTCCTTACATACCTATCACACCAGGACCCCACACCAATTGATAAGGAGCTGTGCTCATGGCAGATGGAAACAACGACAAGAAACGTGCGGGGTAGGTCGTAGTATGTACTTATGTCCAGTCGGTAACGTACTCCATATTGCATCAGATGTAACTCAACCCGCGGCGCACTTCCGAAGGAAGCTTTCAAGGGGTTACGTGAGGTTATTACTGCCGGAGAAATGAATGCTCACTTGAACCTGCTCACCGTTGGTCCGCTCGGTCCATGAAGTGTCCAGGAAGCTCAACCATAGAAATCTGGTGTACAAGTAGACCAACTATTACATTACTCCTTGGCCACTATCGTCCCCAGCACCATGAATCGGACTCATTCAAGTTGAAGGCTCGGTTGATCTTTTTTTTGCGAGATATCATCGATCGAATTAGACATGTTTGCTAGCGACGTACCTGAGCCATCACAAAACGGGATTCCTCGTATTGTCTATATTGTTTTTTCAACCACTTAAGTACGACCCGTCAGAGTCGGTCAGACTGGTGAGTACGTATTGAGTGGTCGCTTCGTTGACAGAAGAAGTTCGACCCGTGACTGGTCAATTGATCTTCCTGAGTGACTGTCCGACAGTCGGACTCAATTCGGTGATGCGGTTCGGAAGATTTTCTTTTCGATATCAGTACTTGCCAACAAAGGCCCATATACCGGTCATGTCACCCAATTATGAAACCTGGTCAAAGGAAGAGCTCATCGCGCGTCTCACCGAGCTCGAACTACGCGTCAAAGCAGGTCCTCATTATGCTCAAAAGCGTCCAAAGCGCGGTGTCACCGATGGACGTCCGTTCCATTTCGAAGACCATCCCGTTCGCAAGATCGCAGTCAAGTTTTGCTATTCGGGATGGGAATATAATGGTCTGGCGTATCAGATCGATCCTACCCCATTGCCGACTGTCGAGGAGGTACTCTTCCGAGCATTTGCAAAGGCGCGATTGGTAGATGCGGAGGCTGGTTTGGACGGATGTGGGTGGGAGAGGTGCGGGAGGACCGACGTAGGTGTGAGCGCCGCTGGACAAATCATCTCGCTCTGGGTGAGGAGCGCGCTCCCGGTCAACTACGCGAAACCAACCTTGGAGCCTGAACCCGATTTACTGGTGTCGGACCTGGCAGGTTCATCGACCACAGAGCTAGGTCACGGTACTGTACCCCATGCAACGCCAGACATCGACCGAGTATCCCCGGATTTCCAATCGTTTGACCTCGTCGACGAACCCCCTTCAAACTCCTCTGCCCCACCTCCACGCACCGAGGAGCTGCACTATGTTTCCATCCTCAACCGCGTACTCCCACCAACTATCCGCGTTCTCGCCTGGTCCCCTGTATCCCAAGACTTCTCCGCCCGGTTCAACTGCAAACACCGACACTACAAATACTTTTTCACCGCTCACGACCTCGACATCGGCCTCATGCAACACGCCGCCAGCGCCCTTGTCGGCGAACACGATTTTCGCAATCTGTCCAAACTAGACCCAGCCAAGCAGATCACTGACTTCCGTCGTCGGATCATGAAAGCTGACATCGCCCACTTCTCGGGGCAAGGAGAGAACGCTATATACTTCTTGGACCTCGTTGGTTCTGCGTTTCTGTATCACCAAGTGCGGCATATCATGGCTGTCCTGTTTCTGGTCGGTGCGGGCCTCGAATCCCCGTCGATCGTGCCCACGCTGATGAACGTCGATGGGTCTGAGCGTCCCCTCTCCCCCACCGATGCACCTCTCCCTATCGTCGACCGAAAACCAGAATACCAAATGGCAGATGCGCTGCCTCTCATGCTCTGGGATTGCGCATTTGCAGACTCGGACGTACAATGGCAAACTGGAGATGATAACAATGGGGACCGGGAAGCAAGGACCAAGGGCGACCTATATCATCAGTTGCATTCTGTATACCAGCGTTCACTCATCCATACCACCCTTGAGGCCCATTTCCTAGCAGCCACCGCTCGGTATCATACACCGCCTCCCCGGTACTTCCCATTCAGTACGACAGGACTGACGACGTCGACAATCCCGCTGCTGGCGAACAAGGAGCCTCCAGTGCTTGGTGTGCCCCTTGGGGGAGGTACATATAGAAGGGGAGTCAAATACGTCCCCATAGTTCTGCGAAAGAGGCTCGATCATGTGGAGGCTGCCAACGCACGTTGGCGGATTGGAAAAGGTAGTCGCAGAATTGAAAGAGTGGACGCGGCATGCAATGGCAGCAATGATGACGAGTAGTTGTCCGTGCCTTTCGGGAATTCCATGTGCAGTGAAAAAATAAATAAATTCTTCTTGAATAGGGGAGGCTAAGCAAAAGGGCCTGTAGACATCTAACGACGCATGACGCAGTCGTGATGTATCCTCCGATAGTTGAGAAAGCACAAGGATGTTGTGAATCGACTATTGCTCAGTAAGGATTTCCAGAGAACCTCATTGCGAGACACTTATCCGTGAAGATCGAACGTTTATGGTGAATGTCGAGATGTTCGAGTGTTTGTAGTAGACACTACGAAATAATATAACGTGGATGTGGGTGAAAACCCGGATGGCTTTCCGGCCCGAGGCACTGCGAACCGAGCGAGCTGCGAGAGTGGGATGGGAACCGAGCAGGTCGACGAGCGAAGCTATGCCTAAGCGAGTGCGACGGACGATTGGTGACGTGCGGTGGGGAATCGATCGGGCGGAAGACCTGAGAGAGGGAGTGGTGGGCGGGTGCGAGAAAGTCAAAGGAGCGACAGGGAGACTGGACTGCTAGTCAACGACCCGGCGATGGCGAGGTGGCGAGAGAGAGAAAAGAAGCTGCGCTACCTCGCTTACTCTAGGAGAGTCATGCAATGCCGCTCCTGCGAGCAGAAGCAAGGAGACTCGTGTGTCGTTTCTACATCTCAAGACGACCGAGAGACACTGTGACGATGTTATAAGTAGATGTTTTTTTTGGTAATTATGATGACCGATAATCGGTAAGAGGCGAGCTGGTATCGTTGCTAGGGGCCAAGCTTCGAGTCCAATGGTTGGCTCACTCACCGCACGGACCACCCAACCCTACCTCCTCCACCTCCTCCACTTGCTCGCTACCATCATGCACCACCATTGCTTCTTCACCGGCCCACATTCAAAGTTATGTACCTTTTCATCTTTCTAGGAGCTTGCTGGCGGCGGCCACGAGGCGACGTACCGTTGTCTGTCAAGTTCTTCAGGAACTGCCCGTTGCTAGTCATGGTGGTGTACTCGTTCACCTCCAAGCTAGAGTCCCCCAAACACTATAGTATGATTATGATGCAACTTAGATGTGGTAAGATACATTCGCAAACCGGAACTCTATGAAACGTTCCCTTTTTCCGTGTTTGGCAGTTATGCAAAGTCCACTGAGCCTGCAATCCAACTCGGGAAATTGGAAAAACCTAGCAGCTGTGCCGACTCGCGTTTCGGTACGTGATGCGGACGCCCATTGTTTCGGTTCGACCCAAATGGCAGTCCCTCATATGGTGGGAGGTCTCAATAAACCCTCGTGGTGATTCGATGCGGCTGCGCACCAATTGAATTAGACGAAACAGGTTTGTATTCGAGGCTTTACGACAGACTGTGTCCCTTTCAATGCTAGCAGCGTATTGTTTGCAACTGACGTGATGGCACAGCACTGACCCATAGTATTGCAGCCTGCAGGTACCAGTGGTATATATAATATGCCAAACCTTGTACAGTCACGCCAGACTGTCATAATCAGATATTCCGCCTTTGCAAATGTCTTCAAGTAGCGTCGACCATGCAATAGCCGTAGCTGCCACTCGCGACGTGTGCTATCACAGCAGTATGTTTCATGGGCCATGGCGTAGTGTTTCGTGTGATGCTGATTCTACCGCCAGCCTCATCACTAACTTTTCTGGTGTGGCACTCCTTTGTGACACTTGATGATGAAGTTCAGTATATTTGGACGTGCGTAACAAGTTTGCTTGTTATTCAGGTCATCTTCCTGACACCCGTTTTCGTCTCTTGCAGTATGCGTAACAAAAAACCCCTTAAGTGGGCGTACTTCTATCTTCGCTATGTTGTAATACTCGCACATGTGTGAGTGCAACGCAACGTGTCCCATACACATCTTGTCAAGAGCCACTGATTTCAACTTAGAACGCACAACTTCCTGATCGAAGGATTGGCAAATGGCAATAATCCCCCCAAGCTGTGCAGCATGTGGTCTACCTACGTGGTAGCCTTCTCACAGACTCTTGGAACCTTACTCGAGCTCGTTTTGGCGTCTCGCGGTAAGTCGAAGTGATCTCTCCGTGGGAAGATGCAGTTCGGTTGGACAAAGCCCACAGTATTTGCTCTATATAACCGATCCAGAAGTGTTGCATTCCTACTGTCGATTTTGATCTTGACGGAGGTTGCGGGGACAGTAAGAATGCTATGGTTGTTGCATGACACAGGCTTTTACGGAATATGCCTTCTACTACAACTGACCAAGAACGGCAGGAATCAAACGTGGGTGCTGACTCCGTTGTTCGTTACGAGTTCTCGTTAATCGGAGCGTCTGCTTAGCATTTTATGGTTCATCGTCCACTGTATGCTTATTAGCTTGACATTGTTCAAGTACTTCTTCGCTCTCAGGGCAGGTTGGGGCAGGACCCCCCTTGTATCGCTCGTGGTTCGTGATAGCAGTGCAGTGTATGCTACAATTGTTTGTAAGTAGACGTCACCGGCAATAGTCGGCTCAGTCGGCTCGGTACTACTACTAACTTGATGACCCAGTCTTGCTTGTATCAGTGGTCATTCTGTATGGCTTGGATAACGAGCGAGGAGTCGCAAACTTTTTGTTTGTGTTTTTTGTTTTTGTTTGGTACCATTGCGTGCCTGACCTTTTTTTCTCCAGCTGGGGCACGTCTCTGGCCAGTGTCTTGGTATGTCCACATTTGGTTCTGGAAATGTGTTTACTCATGACATCGCATCTAGGGGTGTCGCATGATACTAAGCATGGAGCGTTTTGTAAGACAGGAAATTTCAACGGGATCGTCCCCGAGCCAGGCGCTCTTCACCAGCGAATTTAGCATCAGAACACTCGATTCCGGTAGGCGGCATGATAGATCCGCCCCCTAGGCTCTTTTCCCCGCGACTATTTGGCGTAGAGTGGCCAAGAGTCTAGCAGACATTACTTACATCCGGTGTATATTTCACGTACTGCCAGCCGCATGGCTGGCTCTCTGCCACCAAATCTCACCACCTTCCTGGTAGGCCTATCAAACATTATGCATTATGTGCGAAATGATACAGCTATATGCCAATGTTCGCCGAGTTTTGCAGGTTGGGGGCTGTAAGTAATGACCCAATTTAATGAAGAAGGATAATCCATTACACAACTTCCCTTGCCCCAAGCCAATAACGGATCTTGCCCGACAACCTCCCCGCCACGGCGACGGCCTGAGCGACCAATCCTCTGAATATGCGCTTGTTCCTCACCTAGTTGGCGGTCGAGAAGAAGAAGGATATATAACCCATGCTAAATACGGTCTGGATCGTCTGCGTTGGGGCCGGGTCACCTCTGATGCTCTCACCCAATATCGTCTGGAAGATGATTCCAACAATCAGGAGCTCGTGCAAGCCATCAAGGAGTCTGCAGGGACACTGTATGCAAGTGATCTTTTTTTTTTCTAACGTGCGCGCGTTCTATTCTTCGAAGTTTGCGATATCATCCGCCTCCGTCGAGACGGTCCGTTTTATCGTTCTGTAGTTTGGGAGCATGGAGTGACGTATGGATTTCAGACCGATGGTACACTTGTCATCTTCATCTATCTCATGATGAACCACCCAGAGGTCCAACATCACGCACAGGCGGAAATCGACCGTGTGGTGGGGCGGCAGCGACTGCCAGACTTTGAAGACCGAGTGGCGTTGCCGTACGTGGATGCAGTATTGCGAGAGACGATGAGGTGGCATGCATCCAGTGACGCCTATGAGTACGTTCGATTTCAACGCTGGGTTTCTGAACCCGACGATGTCTATGAAGGGTATTACATTCCACAAGGTGAGCGGCGTCGACGTTTGCAGTGGCTCTGGTTCATCATTCTGTGCAGGTGCGACAACCCTGGCGAATCTCTGGTGAGTGTATCAACGTGCGATATGCGCGTACGATGACGACGGTATTGCAGGGCGATGTCGCACGACGAGGAAAGGTATCCCAAGCCCGAGGCATTCATGCCAGAGTGGTTCTTGCGGGAGGATGGCTCGCTGAACGAGGACGAGGTTCCCTGGTTCTTGGTTTCGGGCGTCGAATCTGGTGCGTCCGCCAACGTTGGTTAGAGCGTTCGAGACTCTGACGCAGTGCATGCAGTCCGGGGAGATACGTCGCGGACGCCTCGGTGTGGTGCGCGATGGTGTGTATGCTGACGCTGTTCAGGGTCGAAAAGACAGAGGGGTCTGAGAATGTGAAGTGGACGACGGGGTTCACGACGTGCGTGACTTTTAGCTTGGAGAGCGATGAGGCTGACATGGTTTTGCTAGGCATCCGCTCCCGTTCCCCTGTCGGTTCGTTCCGAGAGACGAAGAGATGGATTCTCAAAGGCCGGTATCGTTGATTTATGCCAGCAGGGTTGAGCCGTAACCTTCCCTGGATATTTCTTTCGTTTACAACCTTGTGTATATACCTTTGCGCATAGCGAAACTCGCCGCGTTCCGTGAGGCCGTTCCCACCCGACATTTCCTGACTGAATATTCGGAAAAAAAATATGTCTTAGTAATGTCTCGAGGTAACTACAATCGAACCTAGAGGGAATTTCAGTGGGATGCACGATTTCGACAAATACACGCACAAATATATATAGCTTAGAGCCCACTCACTTTGTTCGAAGGTGCGAGCCATTCATGCAAGATCTGCACGGCCCTAAGATTCAGATTTACATTGCCAAAGATACTGCAATAATTTCCGAGGTTGTTACAGTGTCAATATTCATGCCGAATTGCTGCAACAACAACACAGAACCTCTGACCTTGTTTCTTGGCTTCCTCTAGAGTTGTCAGGGCATGTCTAGTATCTCGGTTTCATGTTTCCGACATGCAACTTTGCAACAAGAACGTAGCAACTTACAATATGACCATTGTGGAGCATTACTCACTAACCGAACAATCTGTTGCAACTGCAAGGAAGTTGATAGCATTGCCAATCTGATGGCATGACATTGCCTGCTGATGTATAATCGGTGCCGTAGGGAATTGCCTCTCGTACACCATGACGTTCCCTCAAATCCACCGGCTGCAAGTCAGTGAGATAGCGTGTTTCTTGCGCACTCGGACGCTTCTCAGGGAGCGACCAACACAATATACTGAGTGCCCAATGCTCGTCATGTAGCCCGGGGGGTGGGACGGTGTGAAAACTTGTGCCGTACAATTTTCAACCGGATGACAACCCTCTCAGATTCACCCCTTTCCATGGGATGTTTACTAGCCAGTACCTATCCCTGAATCGTCAATTAATATAGAATCCTTGACCATGAGCAAGAGAGTCGGCCCACCTAAGCATGATGCAACCAAATGAAGAGACATCGGCTGATGGTTTTGGTTCGCATTCGTCGCCGAACAGCTTTGGTCCAGCCCATCGTATAGCCCCGAGTCAGTTGAACACCGAATCAAGTATGTCTGCAGCTTCCCGAGGACGATTCAGAATGAAAGTCCGAAATCAATTAAGTAGCCAAAGGTTGCATTCTCCGCCAACGAAGACATTGGACCAAGGTTTCCCAAGGATGGCTGAAAAAAAAATCTTGACGAGGTTAAGGCCAAGTGATCATGGCAGAAGTGGATTGTTCGTTTTCCCCGTCTTAAAGACGAACGAACCTAGTTGTCATATTATTCAGGCACCATAACACTATTCGGCGCGATGGGAAGCAACCAATTAATACTCGCGGCTGCACTGGGGATGACCTGGTCTCACCCACGAGACAGGACCGTCTTCGAGGTATTAATGTCACGTCAACAGCCTCAAGGTAGCAGTGGCAGGAGACGATTCGCACGATCACGTTAATCCTTGACGGAGATTAACCGAGACACTCCTTTGCAAGGTGGCTCGTCCACTGCTTCCTCATCGTCCACCTCCAATGTCGCGTTCGCCAGCACCACAATCGTCCAACTCTCTTCTTCTTCGCCGTCAGCTTACAGAGCTCACGAAACGTCCCGTAGAGGGCTTTTCCGCAGGTACGGGTAATGTTCCTTCATGATGTTGATCTCCAACGGATTCCTGACAGAATTATGGGAAAGGACTCGTTGATGATAACAATCTATATGAATGGGACGTCATGATTATCGGGTGAGTCGTTTCTGAGTGATCGTTGTGCCATGTCACCTTGCTGATCTCCTTGAAAGGCCACCTGACACTCTCTAGTGAATACCTCTCCTGTCTCCAGATGGTTTTGCTATTGATCCCCTTTCTCACTCAGTGAGGGTGGTTTCTTCAAGGCCCGATTGACTTTCCCACCCGAGTATCCTTTGTTGCCTCCCAAGATGAGGTTCATCACTCCAATGTGGCACCCGAACAGTTGAGTCATCTTTGAGACAAGAAGCGATCCAATGTTAGATGTCACACAGTCTACCCAGATGGCGTCGTCTGCATCTCGATCTTGGTGAGAATCGAGCAGAATCATTCAGATTGAGCTTATCGGGCCTTGGTCAGCATGCACCCGGCGATGACCAATATGGTTATGAGGATGCGGGTGAACGATGGATGCCCGTTCATACGGTTGAGACCATTGTGCGATTGTCCTCGAATTTCCCGATTGCGGAGGCTAACCATCGTGCACCATAGCTCATCAGTGTCATTTCTCTTTTATCTTCGGACACCCCCAACACGGACAGCCCAGCTAACGTTGATGCAGCCAAAGAAGTCCGCACTGATCTAGCTGGTATGTTTCTTTACACACCCGGGATCATAACAACTCATGGATAGATATAGCTTACAAGAAGAAGGTGCGACGGTTGGTTCGGCGTTCTGCAGAGGAGGCGTTGTAGTTCATCGTTGTTTCTCTACTCATGCTGTAGTATATCGTCCCCATCCCAATAGTTGTATGTCCTGTTTTTCGCGGCACTGGTACCGGCTCGAGTATTTCACGTGACCAAGTATGGAGTGGGTTTAGCGGCGCGGGGTTGTTTCCTTCTGACCATTTCCCTCGACTATCCCGCCAGCCAGTTCCCTACTCCTCTGGAAGAATTTCAACACAATGTCTGAACAAGCTGGCGAGGCAAGTCTGTCCAAGGTTTTCCGCAGATCTGACCATAACCAACATAAATATAAATCTGCCCGTATGTCGAACATCCGATCCACACTCTCGTACGTGACTCTATAGGCCGTGCCCGCAGCGCAGAAGGGCAGTTGGACATCCTTTCTGAAATCGTTGGTCAAAGGTCCTGTACGAGTGTTATAGCATGCTGAACGATGTATCCTCATAGCCTCGCTGGATTTACGGGGGATCTATCGGCCATGACAGCCCCGCCGTTCATCCTGTCACCCACATCGCTCACTGAATTTCCCGGTGTGTCTCCTTGCGTGGTATTGTGGTAGTTGACATTGATTTGCTTGTAGCCTACTGGTGTGAACGCCCGGAGTTGTTCGCGAAGATCGCAGATGCCAAGACAGAGGAAGCCCGTGCGTTGGCTGTGCTACGGTGGTTCATTGTAATATTTGTCCCATGTTCTTTCCCTTGTTGGAGCTCATCTAGACCCTCTTTAGAGCACGCTCAAAGGCCAATATACCTCACGTAATGAATCAATGGGATCTGAGAAGAAGTAAGTTACGCCCAGTCACATATCAAGTTCAAGCTTAATCGTAATCCAGGCCTTTGAATCCTGTACTGGGAGAGTGAGTGTACTGCAAAGGCTGCGGCGTGTTAGCTGACGATCCCAGGTTGTTCTACGGCTACTGGCCGGAGACGAAGGAACGGGGTGGCAAGACTACCCTAGTTGTCGAACAAGTCTCACACCACCCACCCATTACTGCTTATCACATAGCAAATGACGCAAAGGGTATTGTGTTGAATGGCCACAATGCCCAAAAGACAAGTTTTAGCGGTCCGTAGCTGGCTGTGCTCCCTTTGTGCATTTGCACAACAGGCTGACACATAGCCAGGTGGTAGCATCATCGTTAAGCAGGTTGGTCATGCCATCTTGACGGTTGCCCTGCCTTCTGGTGGGAAGGAAGAGTATTTGATCACCCTCCCACGTCTTCGCATCGATGGTCTTTGGTATGGCTCTCCATATATCGAGCTCGTCGACACAAGTTACATCCAGGGGTCGAACGGCTGGCAGTCCGTGGTACGGTCACTGTCGGTGTCAATCATTGATACACGCTCATGATAATATGTTAGATCGAGTACAAGGGCAAGGGATACTTCTCTGGAACCTCCCACTCGTTCAAAGCGACAGTTACACATCCTGCACACTCTTCTGAGCGTGTTATTCAAGGAACGTGGCACACCACGTCGACGGACAAGTCAACCGGTGCCACGTTTCACGACGTCACGACTGCGAAGGAAGAAGTTACTGTCACACCAGTCAACGGACAAGGTGAATGGGAGAGTAGGCGCCTGTGGTATGGTGTTGCCAAGGGTATCAGGGAAGGTGACTTCGATACTGCCGCGAAAGAGAAGAGCAGGATTGAGGTAGGGTTTCACCACTGTTGCTCGGGGTGTAGTGACGATATCTGGTCTCAGAATGAACAAAGACAAAGACGGCGAGATGAAGCTGCTGCTGGGACCACATGGGCTCTGAAACATTTCGAGCACATCGACAATGACCCCATTTGTAAGTCTGTTGACATTTTAATTCTTCGTGACCTCTAACCTTCCTCAGATGAGCGTCTCGCAGCAGGGTTCTCTGGAAATCCAGCTACGGAGGACGCCTTCGCTTACTTGAGCAATGGTCCATTAGCGTAGAGTCACAATGTCCTTGTGCTATCTCAACCATCGGAGGATACATCACGACTACGCCATGCGTTGATAGATGTCTGCAGGCACCTTTTGCTTAGCCTTACTGTTCCCCTATTCAACAAGAATTAATTTGTTCTTTCACTGCACATGGAATTTTCGAAAGGCACGGAGGACTACTGGTCATCAATTGTGAATTTTGTATGTACATATGCCGCGTCCACTCTTTCAATTCTGCGACTACGTACCTTTTCCAGTCCGCCAACGTGCGTTGCGGCAGCCTCGACATGGTCGAGCCTCTTTCGCAGAACTATGGATATCGAAACGAAAATCTCCCCTGTCACGCAGGAAGATCAATTGAGGAGTCATGGGTTGAACTTCTTCTGTCAATGAAGCGACCACCAACCAGCTTAACGGGCCACAGACTGGTAAGCGGTTCAAAAAAATTATACCGGACAATGAATCCGATTTTGTGAAGTACGTTGATAGCAAACATGCATAATTCAAATGTACGTAAACGCGACCCCTCAGGCTCGATGTCATAGTGTCAGGGACAGTGGTACCACAGCTTCGAACCGGGCAGGTAAGTTTTCCCTTCACAGCAACCCACTTGAAAGTTTTCGAAGTGCGGGGCTGAGTCACGTCTGATGGCAATACCTACTAGTACCTCGTACGTTTCCCGTCGTACCACACAAGTTGTTTCCGTCTGCCATGAGCACAGTTTCTTATCAATTGGTGTGGGGTCCTTCTGTGATAGGTATGTAAGGACACACTAGAGCACTCGTGGTCGAAGATTAACTTCACCTCTGCAGGTTTGACGATTGCAGGAGCGTATGTCAATCTACCCACCCATGATTGGTTTATATACATGATTGACTTCATGCTAGCTTATACGGGGTCGGAGTTGGTCAATTCATATTCTATGTGCGAGCGTTTCCGTTCGACAAGGTCCAACTAAAGGTACTGGTGAGCATTCTCGGATCCACACAGGTTCCAGTGCTCGTTATGTTGATTATATTCATTCGCAGGTGTTCATCGTCTTGTGGGTCTGCCCTTTTAGATTTTGCCATACAATTGACGTTGGACCAGCGTCCTCGACAGCGTCCAGACGTTCGTGTCGCTGTGGGCTTTCTATTACTTTTTAGTCGATTGTCGGTTGAATGACTCTCCGGGGTGTACGATCTATGTGCCTGTGTGAGTCACTGCATGAAATGAAACCGTTTTCGAAGCTCATATTGCGTTTCACGCTAGATCAATGATCGTAAGTGGTTCGTTTGTCTAATTCGAGACATACATACTAAGCGCACAAATTATTCTAGCTCGTTATTTTACTCGTAGTAAGTGGCAGGCGACTCCACGGAAGATTTCGTGAATGACGCTCTTCAACTTCAAGTTCTGCGTCACATTTGTTGTGCAAAGGTAGACCTATACACTATTCGAACTGAACCGTTGTCTGATGCCCTGATAGCTTCTACGTTCATCGAGTCTGGATAAGTAAGTAATTACGAGAATCCGTCTCGTCATTGTTCACTTCTACTTTACAGTCAGCGGCCGGAATCGATTCATTACATCTGCCGTGGTATGATCTGAAACTCAGGTACTGTTCGCTGAGACTAGCTGAATTCAAAACGACAGTTTGTGTCGGCCCTTGCTCAACTGGGTAAGCAATCAATCAAAATCTCGGCTCTACTTCATTCAATTATAATCCAGCGCTTGGACTCTGTTCGTGTCTCTCCATTCCTTCCCCTTGATTGATATCCCTGACTGGCGACACTGAAGTGTGTACGGCAGAGCTGTGGGTGGCTAAGTATCGTACCCGGACTGCTCATGGATCATTTTTCAGAATCAACACGCCGACATATGAATTTTTATTCACCAATGAGGTACAGTGCTCTGAGACTGCGGGTGCTGAACTCACGACTAGGACACAGTATCCGCCGTTGGCTGCAGTAGCGAGCGCTCTTTGTGATGCCATCATCACGAGTTCTATTATGTATTACCTGCGACCAGCGAGGACAGGTGTAAATCGGTACTTCTCCCCATTATTACCGTGTGGTGTCATATTCAACCCTTAAACAGGCGCGGTAACTATATCAAGAAACTGAACGTCATCTTCGTTCAGATGGGACTTCTCTCCTTGTAAGTCTGCGCCTGAATATCTCGAGTGCTGTGATGCAATCTTTCTTTCTTTCCATGCAGCATCAATTCATTTGCAGTCGCGGTCTCGGTAAGTTCACTACCAGGGAACACGTGTGGGTCGGGATTGATGTAGTTCCCAAGTACTACATACAGGATGGAGTGGCCCATTCTCTAATTGGCGGCCCTGGTACGATATTAAGCAAGAGTAAGCCCGCAGTCGTTCCACATAATTCTTTCGTCTGACTAATCGGCGTCTTATCCACAGCATACCTGAATTCCATGCTCAGCGTGTAAGTAGATCCGATTAAGGCAATGCTGGCTAGCGTGACCAAAGCTCTCAGGCTGAATGCACGCAAGTCAATCCGGGACGAACAAGAAGCTGAAGCTCAACGTACCATAGAGCTTCCGACAATGCCCAGTATTCACTATTCGGCGAGTCATCAGTGACCGCATCATAAGATGTGCGCTACCGATTCGCATATTCGGCGTGGACTTGATGGTGCGGAATTTTTCTTTTCCCGTAGGATTGATCTGATACGCTGGACCATTATGGTATCACGTCTCCCGAACCGACCCGACTCACTTTTCGACACTCCACAACATATTCACCATTTCATTATATAAATTCTAGTTCTCGTACTCCACACGTCGGATTTCATTTCCTCTCGTCGTCGAGCGGTTGCATGTCTCATACTCACATTCCTTTGCGTTGCATATGCCTCATAACGCCCCACTTGCGATACCACGTCTTGTACCATGGAAATAGCTCTTACAAATCGGGGTAATGCCCTTTAATTAGATACAATACATACGTACCACTTGTAGCTCGTAGCTCAAGCAACTTGTCTGTGACGTTACTCGACACGTCATAGACGCGTGTGTGGCAACACAAACGCGTATCATAGTGTGCGGTCACTGGCAGTGGCACGTCGTCGAGGAGAGCGAGCGTCTACCAAGGATCTGTTATATGAGACCCTGATGAAGCTTGCTGTCAAGACCTCGGTCAGTCAGGATCCATGTTTCTGGCGCTCTTAGCCTCCCAGTGGGCTGAATAACAACCAAATTTATTGCGCACGTCCAAATATAGTGAACTTCATCATCAAGTGTCACAAAAGGAGTGCCACACCAGAAGGGTTAGTGATGCGACTGGCGGTAGAATCAGCACCACGCCAGGCGCTATGCCATTACATAAAACATACTACCATGCATGTGATGGCGCACGTCGCGAGCAGCAGCTGCAGTTATTGCATGGTCGACGACTCGACGCTACTTGAAGACATTTTGCAAGGGCGGAATATCTGATTATGACAGGCTGGCGTGGCTGTGCAATGTTTGGCATGTTGCCGCTATAAGTAGTGGTATCTGCAAACAATACACTGCTATGTAGCCAACTGCTAGCATTGAAAAGGACGCAGCTGTCGTAAAGTCTCGAATACAACCCTGTGTCGTCTAATTCAATTGGTGCGCAACCATCACCACGGGTCCCGGGGGTTCGGTTTGAGACCTCCCACCAGGGACGGCCATTTGGGTCGAACTGAAACAATGGGCCTCCGCATCACGTACCGAAACGCGAGTCGACCATATGTCGACCCTGATGGTGCACAGCTGCTATGTAGGCTTTCACAATTTCCCGAGTTGGGTTACAGACTCAACAACCAACCCTAACCCTGACAACAACCAAGAAAAGGGAACATTTCATTATGTAGGCGTTTGACGGAAATGTCGAAACGAGAGTCGCTGCACCAAGTTGTCAACTAACCGAGTGCGACTGTCACTCAGGAATATCATTGAAGAGTTGCGGGTTGAACTTCTTCTGTCAATGAAGCGACCACTGACCAACTTTACGGGCCACAGACTGCCAGCCTATCTGCAAAGTCGACGAATAACGTTATCGCTCGACGACTCTCTGACAGCTGGTAAGCGGTCGAAAAAAAAATTACCTGACAATACGAGGAATCCGATTTTGTGATAGCTCAGGCACGTTGCTAGCAAACATGTCTAATTCAATTGGATGATATCTTGCAAAAAAAAACGATCAGCCGAGCCCTCGACGAGTCCGATTCATGGTGCCAGGGACGGTACCCATGTAGCCAAAAAGTAACGTCACAGTTGGTCTACTTCAAGTTGTACACTAGATTTCTATGGAAGCCGAGCTTCCCTCCAAGCGGATCAACGGTAAGCATTTATTACGCCCTTCTGCTCATCAGGCTGGCAGGGGCTGTAGTAACCTCACGTAACCCCCTTGAAGGTTTTCGAGGTGCGGGGCTGAGTTACCGTTGCCCGTCGTTGTGTCCATCTGCCATGAGCACAGTTTCTTATCAATTGATGTGGGGTCCTGCTGTGATAGGTATGTAAGGACGCACTAGAGCACTCGTGGTCGAAGACTAACCACCTCTGCAGGGTTGACGATTGCAGGAGCGTATGTCAATCTACCCACTCAGGATTGGCTTATATGCATGATTGACTTCATGCTAGTTTATACGGGGTCGGAGTCGGTCAATTCATATTCTATATGCGGTCGTTTCCATTCGACAAGGTCCAACTAAAGGCACTGGTGAGCATTTTCGGATCCAGACAGGTTTTAGTGCTCCTTTATGTAGACGATATCTATACGCAGGTGTTCATCCTCTTGTGTGTCCTCCCTTCCAGATTTTGCCGTACGATTGACGTTGGACCAGCGTCCTCGACAGCGTCCAGACGTTCGTGTCGCTATGGAGTTTCCATTACCTTTTGGTCAATTGTCGGATGAATGACTCTCCGGAGTGCGCAATCTATGTGCCTGTGTGAGTCACTGCATGAAGTGAAATCGTTCTCGAAGCTCATATTGCATTTCACGTTAGATCAATGATAGTAAGTGGCTCATTTGTCTAATTCTAGATATACATACTGAGCCCACAAATTATTTTAGCTCGTTATTTTACTCGTAGTAAGTGGCAGGCGGTTCCACGGAAGATTTCGTGAATGACGCCCTTCAAGTACTGCATCACGTTTATTGTCCAAAGGTAAACCTATACACCATTCGAGCTGGACCGTTGTCTGATGCCCTGATAGCTTCTACGTTCATCGAGTCTGGATAAGTAAGTAATTACGGGACTCCCTCTCGTCATTGTTCACGTCTACTTTACAGTCAGCGGTCAGAATCAAGTCATTACATCTGCCGTGGTATGATCTGAGACTCGGGTACTATTCGCTGAGATTGGCTGAATTCAAAACGACAGTTTGTGTCGGCCCTTGCTCAACTGGGTAAGCAATCAATCAAAATCTCTGATCTACTTCATTCAATTACAAACCAGTGTTTGGACTCTGTTCGTGTCTCTCCGTTCCTTCCGTCATTTGCATGCCTTGATGCCTTGATTGATATCTCTGACTGGCGACACTGCAGTGTATACGGCAGAATTGTGGGTGGCTGAGTATCATACCCAGGTTTCTCATTAATCGTTTTGCAGAATCCACACGCCAACATATCAAGTTCTATTCATTAATGAGGTACAGTGCTATGAGACTGCAGGTGTTAAACTCACGACCAGCGCGCAGTTTCCGCCGTGGGCTGCAATAGCGAGCGCTCTTTGTGATGCCATCATCACGGGTTCTATTATATATTACCTGCGACCGGCGAGGACGGGTGTAGATCGGTACTTCTTCCCACTGTTATTGCGTGTGGTGGCATATCCAACCCTTAATAGGCGCGGCAACTATATCAAGAAACTGAACGTCATCTTCGTTCAGATGGGACTTCTCTCCTTGTAAGTCTCAGAGTGCCTGAACATCTCCGAGTGCTATGATGCAGTCTTTCTTTCTTGCCATGCAGCATCAATGCATTAGCAGTGGCGGTCGCGGTAAGCGCACTCCCAGGGAACACGTGTGGGGTTGGAATTGATATGGTTCCCAAGTACTATATACAGGATAATGGAGTGGGTCATTTTCTAACTACTGGCCCGGGTATGGTATTAAGCAAGAGTGAGCCCGCAGTCGTAACTCGTTCCACATAATTCTCCCACCTGACTAATCGGCCTCTCTCCACAGCATATCTGAATTCCATGCTCAGCGTGTAAGTGGATCCGATCTAGGGAATGCTGGCTAGCGTGACCAAAGCTCTCAGGCTGAATGCGCGCAAGTCAATCCGGGACGAACAAGCAGCTGAAGCTCGACGTACCATAGAGCTTCCGACAATCCCCACTATTCGATATTCGGCGATATCAGTGACCGCATAATAAGATGTGCACTACCGATTCTCATATTCGGCGTGGACTTGGCGGTGCGAATGTTTTCTTTACTCGACATTTGTAGGATCGGTTTGATTCCCCAGACCATTATACATACTGACACCTCCCCCCGAACCGGCACCTACTCACCTTTCGGCACTCCACTAAATACCCAACCATTTTCACCATTTCATTATACACATTCTAGTTCTCGTACTCCACTCGTCAGATTTCCTCTCGTCGTGGACCGGTTGCGTGTCTCATACTCACATTCCTTACACGTTGCATATGTCCTATAACGCCCCACTTGCCATACCACACCTACTCACACATTGATTGGCATGAAAGTAGTTCTTACAATTCGGGGTAAATGTCCTTTAATTAGATACAGCACATACGTACTACTTGTAGCTCTCGTAGCTCAAGCAACTTGCTTGTCTACGTCACAGACCCGTGCGTGGCAACACAAACACGTATCGCACTGTGCGGTCGCTGGTGGTGGCACGTCTTCGAGGACTGCGAGCTTCTACCAGGGATCCGGAGTATGGGATCCGGATGGAGCTTACTGTCAAGGACTTCGGTCAGTCAAGTCGTCGCCGTGATGGGCAGTTTGTCGGAGTGGCAGGATCCATACCCCTGGGGTTATTAGCTTCCCAGTAGGGTGAGGGACGTTGTGTAGTAGATTATCCTTCTTCATCAGATCGGGTCGCTGGTTGGGGGGACAACTCGGCACTACTGTCCATTTGGTAGGTTACAGCTCCCAAACTGCAAAACTCGACGAGCATTGCCATATGGCTGTATCATTTCACACGTAATGTTTAATAGGCCAACGAGGAAGGTGGCGAGATTTAGTGGCAGAGTGCCAGCCATGCGGCACGTACGTGGCCCATCGAAAATATACACCGAAGGCAAGTACTGTCTCATAGCAACATCTGCTAGACTCTTGGCCACTCTACGCCACATAGTCACGGGGGAAAGAGCCTGGAGGGGTGGATCTATCATGCCGCCTACCGGAATCAAGTGTTCTGATGCTAAACTCGCTGGTGAAGAGTGCCTGGCCCCAGGGTGATTCTATTGAAATCTCCTTTCTTGCAAAGCGCTCCATGCTTAGTATCATGCGACACCCCTAGATGCAATGTTATGAGTGAATACAATTCCGAAATCAAATGTGGTCATACCGTGATGCTGGTCAGAGACGTGGCCCAGCTGAATGGCAGAAGAGAAAAGAAGGTCAGGCATCAGCAACACGCAATGGGACCAAGCAAAAAACACAAACAAAAAGAGTGCGACTCCTCGCTCGTTCTCCAAGCCACATATAAGCATCACTGATACAAGCAAGACTGGGTCATCAGGTTAGTACTGAGCCGACTGAGCCGACTATTGCCGGTGACGTCTACTTACAAACAATTGTAGCATACGCTGTACTGCCCTCACGAACAACGAGTGATACAAGGGGGGTCCTGCCCCAGCCTGCCCTGAGAGCGACGAAGTACTTGAACAACGTCAAGCTAATAAGCATGCAATGGACGATGAACCCCAATATGCTAAGCAGACGCTCCGATTAACGGGAACTCGCAGCGAACAGCAGAGCCAGCACTCAAGTACTCACCTTTGATTCCTGTCGTCCTTGGTCACTTGTACCAGAAGGCATATTCCGTAAAGGTCTGTGTCATGCAACAACCATAGCATTCTCACTGTCCCCGCAACCTCCATCAAGATCAAAATCGACAGTAGGAATGCAACACTTCTGGATCGGTTATATAGAGCAAATACTGTGGGCTTTGTCCAACGAACTGCATCTTCCCGCGGAGAAATCACCTTCGACTTACCACGAGACGCCAAGATGAGCTCGAGCAAGGTTGCAAGAGTCTGTGTGGAAGCTATCACATAGGCGGACCACACCCGGCACAGCTTGGGGTGATTATTGCCATTTGCCAATCCTTCGACGAGGAAGTTGTGCGTTCTAGGTTGAAATCTGGCTCTTGACAAGATGTGTATGGGACACGTTGCGTTGCACTCACACATGTGCAAGTATTACAACATAGCGAAGAAAGAAGAGCGCCCACTTAAAGGGGTTTTTGTTACGCATACTGCAAGAGACGAAAACGGGGTGTCGGGAGGCTAACTTGAATAACAACCAAACCTGTTACGCACGTCCAAATATACTGAACTTCATCATCAAGTGTCACAAAGGAGTGCCACACTAGAAGGGTTAACGATGCGACTGGCGGCAGAATCAGCACCACGCCAGGCGCTATGCCATTAAACATACTGCAGTGATAGCGCACGTCGCGAACGGCAGCTGCATACGCGGGAGTTATTGTATAGTCGACACTACTTGCAAACATTTTGCGAAAGCGAAATATCTGGTTAGGATGGTTTGGTGTGACTGTGCGACGTTTGGCATGTTGGTGCTAAGTAGTCGGCTTGTATCGCCACTGGAATCTGCAAACAATACACTGCAGCTAGCATCGAAAAGGACGCTGTCGTAAAGTCTCGAATACAAACCTGTTTCGTCAAATTCAAATGGTGCCCAGCCGCATCACCTGGTACGAGGGTTCACTTTGAGACCTCCCACCAGGGTCGGCCATAGAGACTGCCATTTGGGTCGAACTGAAACGATAGGCCTCCACAATCATAATTTCCCGATTTAGATTGCAGCATAACCAACCCTAACCCTAACAACCATTATCGACTTCCGACAAGTGTAACAAAAAAGGAAATTCTGTCCAGCGTGACTAGCTACAGGCAGACATATTTCTACAACGGGTACGAAGGAAAGAAACACAGAAGGGAGGATCGCCTGCCACCAGACCATTGTGAATCACGACAAATGCGCAGCGAAAAAAAGTGTATTCGGCAACGGGATATGCATTGATGGGAACTCGGAGAGAAATGCACGAACAGAAACAGAGGAGAAAGGAAACGCAATGGAATAAAGAGCGAAGGATGGGCAAAGGACGTAGGCCCGGGGGGCAACCTTTCTGTATATTTTTCTGCACTGACGGCCGTGACGTCCGGCTGTCGGCGAAGATGGTGAGTCCTGCTCGTGCGAGCTGTTGGGTAGACCCCACAAAGATAGACGTGGAGAGAGTCGAATACATCAACGGTTTGTGATGTAGCTGTGTTTGTGGCAATGGCGGCAGTAGACGCAGAAGACGAACAAGGGGAACAGCCAGAATGTATCCTGTCGTGTCCCTTGAGGCAACTAGATGCTTCTGGGGAAGGTGACTATATGCACCTCAAAGGTTACGTACCTTTTCATGTCGTCTTTCTATGATATCCGGAAACTGCTGGTAGGCCGACTCATGGTGAGTTGCTGTGCGAGGCGACGTACCATTGTCTGTCAAGTTGGTTGTTCTCATTACTCACAAGCTTTGGGATCCGGAACTCGATTTTCGGTGGTAGCTCTTCTCAGTCGGGTGCTGCCCGTTGCTAGTCATGGTTGACATCGATGCAAGCTAGAGACTCTGCCCCGCTATGAGAATTTCCTTTTTTGTCACACTCGTCGGAAAAAAAATAACCTCGGAAGTGCCATACATATGTAGTCGCTCAGATCTCCCTAAACTGTGCCGATTTGAGTTGTCTACGAGAAATTCGTGAGTTTCTGAACACTTGCTGCCAGCCTCCCGCTCGAGGTGCTCGGGGTCACGCCCTTGCTTAGTAGCCGATCGTCATACTCTACCGTGGTCAGCCATGGTCCTTGACCCAGAGGATGAGGAATGGCAGCATTTAAACCGCACAGACTGGCACGGGTTGGGTCTTGCAGATCCGATTAAAAACGTCGAGGTACGCTCGTTCCAGATCTCGCCCCAGCGCGCACCTTCACACCCAGTCTGACAGGACAAATGGCTCCTGTTGCCTGCTTTCCTCAAAGTCAAAGGTCTCGTCAAACAGCACATCGACTCGTTCAACTACTTTGTTGATACCGACATCAAGAATATCGTCAAAGCCAATAACAAGGTCACTTCGGACGTCGATCCCAGATTCTGGCTCAAATACACCGACATTCACGTTGGCTTCCCTGACCGCACCGATCTAGACGCTATCGACAAGAGCATCACCCCACACGAATGTCGGCTACGCGACATAACATATAGTGCACCTATTCTCGTCACGATTCAGTATACCCGCGGAAAGAACGTCGTGAGGAGACCAAACGTGAACATTGGTCGTCTGCCCATCATGCTGCGCAGTAACAAGTGCATCTTGACCGGGCGTTCCGAGACACAACTCGCCCGCATGTCTGAATGTCCGCTCGATCCCGGTGGTTACTTTGTCGTGAAAGGCACGGAAAAGGTGATCCTTGTGCAGGAGCAGCTGAGCAAGAACCGAATTATCGTCGAAACGGATCACATCAAGGGCGTCGTCCAGGCTTCCTGCACCTCGTGAGCATCGACGCGTCATCTCCTACAGGATCGTCTCTCACAGCACCCATGTTCATGTAGTTCAACTCACGGCGGTCTCAAGTCTAAAACCTATGTAGCTACTAAAAAGGGCAAGATATATCTTCGTCACAACTCGATTCACGAGGACGTCCCGGTTGTTATCGCTCTCAAGGCTCTCGGTATCCAATCGGACAAGGAAATCCTTCTGCTCACTGCTGGTACTACGAACGCCTACAAGTCCGCCTTCGCCGCAAATTTGGAAGAAGCTGCTAAAATCGGTATATTCACTCGCCATCAAGCCTTGGAATGGATTGGATCAAGGGTAAAGGTCAATCGCAAGGTCGTGGGCCCGCGAAGACCAGCCTGGGAAGAGGCACTGGAAGCGCTGGCGACGATCGTGTTGGCCCATGTGCCTGTCGTTGGATTGGATTTCAGGTCAAAGGCTATCTTCGTCGCGACCATGACCCGGCGCGTTCTCATGGCTATGGACGATGAAAAAATGGTCGACGATCGTGACTATGTTGGTAACAAACGTCTGGAGCTGTACGTGGTATCCCAAATGCCCCGCTTGTTCCGATACTCACGCAAACTCGATTTCAAGCGCCGGCCAGCTGCTGGCGTTGCTCTTCGAGGATCTATTCAAGACCTTTAATGCAAATCTCAAATCTGCCATTGACAAGGTCCTGAAAAAGCCCTCACGGACGAACGAATTTGACGCGTTCAACACAATGCAGTTTCAGGGTGATCACATCACCTCGGGTTTCGTTCGCGCAATCTCTACCGGAAACTGGTCTCTGAAGCGGTTCAAGATGGAAAGAGCCGGCGTAACGCATGTCCTCAGCCGGCTGAGTTTCATATCTGCTCTCGGAATGATGACCCGTATCTCGTCTCAATTTGAGAAGACTCGCAAGGTCAGCGGACCACGTGCCTTGCAGCCAAGCCAATGGGGTATGCTTTGTCCCAGCGATACCCCGGAAGGCGAAGCCTGTGGTCTCGTAAAAAATCTCGCGCTCATGACTCACATCACCACGGACGTGGAAGAGGAACCTATTATACGGTTGACCTTCATGCTCGGAGTGGAAGGTTTGCGTCCAACTATCATGATTTCAACTTGGAAACTCACCAAGGATATTATAAAGATATCAGTCTGTCCACTGGCACGGAGATATACGGTCCTCATACTTTTATCGTTAACGTAAACGGAACGATCGTCGGTTTAACGCGGTCTCCCGCTCGGTTTGTCGCCAACTTCCGAAGGCTACGCAGGGCGGGACGTGTCAGTGAGTTTGTTGGTGTCTACGTAAATCACCATCACCGCGCTGTTCACATCGCGAGCGACGGAGGGCGAATATGTCGACCAATGATCATTGTTGAAAACGGGGTGCCGAAAGTCACTTCGGAACATATCACCGTCAGTTCTCAATTCTCGTGATGGGTGTAGTGATCGCTGACGCGACTTGGATGGCCAGCAACTGAAAGCCGGAAGGATGTCGTTTGACGACTTTTTACGCCTTGGCCTTGTGGAGTATCTCGATGTCAACGAGGAGAACGACTCGTACATTGCTCTGTACGAATCAGACATCGTTCCTGCGACGACGCATCTAGAGATTGAGCCCTTCACCATCCTAGGCGCCGTTGCCGGACTTATTCCCTACCCCCACCACAACCAATCCCCACGAAATACGTATCAATGCGCCATGGGCAAACAAGCGATTGGCGCGATTGGCTACAACCAGTTCCATAGGATCGACACGCTTCTCTACCTATCCGTTTACCCTCAACAACCAATGGTCAAGACCAAGACGATCGAATTGATTGGCTACGATCGTCTGCCCGCCGGTCAAAACGCAACAGTGGCTGTCATGAGTTACTCTGGGTACGACATCGAAGATGCGCTGATCCTTAATAAGGTCGGTCATGCTTCTCATTCCTTGTTTCGTAGGCTCATATGGCCGACTCTAGGCTAGTCTGGACCGAGGCTATGGACGATGTCAAGTATTGCGCAAGAACGCGACGCTCATCCGAAAATATCCAAATGGCACGTAAGTCTGCTTTCCTCTTGGGGCAAGGCATTTCCCAATCTCTGGATCCATCCTAGTTTCGACCGGCTCGCGGACGCGCCGGTAGACGAGAATGGCACGGTTCAAAAAAAGTATGATATCATCCAGTTGGACGGTCTCGCGGGCGTTGGGGAAAGAGTCGACCCGGGGGACGTCTATGTGAACAAGCAGACGCCGACGAACGCCAACGACAACACGTTTACTGGTCAAGCTGCCACCGTGCCTTACAAAAATACACCGATGACTTACAAATCTCCGCTGGCTGGGTACATTGACAAAGTGATGATTAGTGACACCGAAAACGACCAGACCTTGATCAAGGTCCTGATCCGCCAGACACGGAGGCCAGAATTGGGGGACAAGTTTTCGTCTCGGCATGGTCAAAAGGGGGTGTGTGGATTGATCGTGAATCAAGAGGACATGCCGTTCAATGACCAGGGCATCAGCCCCGGTAGGATTATTGAGTCGTTCGGTTCATGGGCTGACGATACTGTTCTAGACACTATCATGAATCCTCACGGTTTCCCGTCTCGGATGACCGTCGGGAAGATGATCGAGCTTTTGGCTGGCAAGGTAATCCTTCCCCCGTTCTCCCCCGACGACACGTTCACCCCTGAGTTCAGGCGGGTGTTTTGTGTGGCAAGCTTCAATATGGAACTGCGTTTGGCGGGTCCAAGGTACCTCGCGTCGGATTTTCCTGGTTGGTCCAGCTCAACGGTGTCCGCTTCAGGTGGAGGACATGTCTCGTATCTTGATCGAGCACGGCTTCAATTATGCCGGCAAGGACATGCTGACAAGTGGCATCACCGGTGAACCAATGGAAGCCTATGTCTACTTTGGTCCCATCTATTATCAGGTAAAGTTCCCGACTGCCCTTCTCCATGGCAACAGCGCTCATACTTTTGTGCAGAAACTGAGTGAGCACAATTTTCGCCCTGTCACTGAATGCGCCACCGATTGATTAACTTGGCACCGGTCACAGAACACATGGTCATAGACAAGATGCACGCTCGCGCAAGGTCCGCCTGATCAACCGTGCCATCGTTTTTCTTATTTACCGCCTTGCACAGAGGACCACGTGCAACGCTGACGCGGCAGCCAACCGAAGGCCGGTCGAGGGAGGGAGGACTGCGGCTTGGAGAGATGGAACGTGACTGCCTAATCGGCTACGGCGCAACCCAGCTCTTGCTCGAGCGCCTCATGATATCATCCGACAAGTTCGAAGTGAACGCCTGTCAAGAATGTGGCCTCATGGGCTATCACGGGTGGTGTTCATACTGCAAGAGTTCGAAAAAGATGGCGACGCTGACGATTCCGTACGCCGCCAAATTGCTCTTTCAGGAGGTGGGTTTTTCGGGATACCGGCCACGTTTGTTTGCTAAAGCCGACGGTGATTGCAGTTGATGGCCATGAACGTCGTACCGCGCCTCGTTCTAGATGATGCTTGAGAATTTGTATTTGCTGACAGTCGTCCTATTCCACGGCGTACGTCGGACTACTTAGGAACGCCGATAGCATTCATTTTCCATATGGTGCTATCATTCGCTCGCCGACCAGGCTGTACTTGCTGTGTCTCCCCAAAGATATACCACCCAAGGCACACCACGGCCGGGTCATGTGTGGCGTGTCGCTTTTTTACCGCACCTTGAGAGCGCCGTCGTTGATTTCGATCAGGCCTCGGACGCGCTTACTAAGCCCCTCCTCGTATCTGGGGTGCTTGCGGGGCTGTACGTCGTCTTATCGCCGAGATAAGATAGACAGACAGAGGCGGTGGTTCTTTTTCTCGTGTTCTCGACTTCTAGCGTGGCGTCCATGGAATGCGACCCCGACCCGAGGTGTTGGCCATCGTGTGGGGTGAGAAATCGAAGGTGTTCGTAAGCACTTGGAGACGAAGGGTTAGGAGACGCTGTCATGGATGTGGGTTTAATAACCGTGCGTGCCCGGGAGCACTTCTGGCGACGTCACGTTCACCCTTGCGGCCATCAAGGGGGTGGATGAGACCCAAGTTTAGGGATCTGGCAACGTTTCGAACGAAAAAATAAGTGTGTCACCGATTGAGATCTTGAGAGGGTCCTGTGGTTTTACCGGACGCCTTCTCGCTACAAGAATGATGGGAGGGGGTCGAGCTAAAGGCGATGCGGCCAGTCTGAAATTAGCGCCCGTGCGGAGATTTCCGTTCCGAGACACGCTTGCGTTTCTTGTTCAGAGCGAGAGATGAGCGCGAGGGGATCTGGAAACAACTCGACCGCGCTACGGCGGTTGATGACAGAATACAAGCAACTCACATCCGGAGGTGCGCCCCGTCTCCACTCACGAGTTCCGTTCCCTCTCACACGAACCAGGTTCCCCCGATGGCATGTTCACAGCAGGTATGTCCACCGCCCCAAATCCCACCCCCATCCAACGCCAGAACCGTGACAGGGCCCATCTCGGAATCCGATTTTTTCACCTGGGAAGCCCTGATATGCGGCCCCAAAGACACGCCGTTCGTGGGTCCCTATCATCACATCGCTGCCATCGGTTTTTTTTATTACTGCATGCTCTAGGACGGTGGCGTCTTTGTCGCCAGGCTCACCTTTGTACGTCCCCCCCCCCCCCCGTTTCACGTCCATCACTATCACTATCACTGACTCGGGAATGGCACGGCCTTTTAGCCCTCCGACTACCCCCTCTCGCCATTCAAGATGAAATTCGACCCACCCTTGTTCCACCCCAACAGTACGTGACGGCCCCACATCCCATTCCGTTCCCATTCCAAAACCCACGTTTGCACCGGTGCGCCCTAGTTTACCCGGACGGCACCGTCTGCATATCGATCCTGCACACCCCAGGCGACGATCCGACCATGTACGAACAAGCGTCGGAACGCTGGAGTCCCGTCCAGAGCGTCGAAAAGGTCCTTCTTAGCGTCATATCCATGCTTGCTGGTATGTCCCCCCCCTCTCACCTCGATTCCCCCGATCTGTATTCCCGTTGGTGCTCATAGAACCGAATCTGGAGAGCGGCGCCAACATTGACTGCTGCAAGCTCTATCGCGAAAACAAACTGGTGCGCACCGTCTTTCGCAACGACACCCATTCTTTAACACAGCAATCGTTAGGAATACGAGCGACTGGTGAGAGAATCCATTAAACAGCAGCTAGGGTTATGAGTACAACGACGTGTGCGTGCAGTAAAAGACTATATATGAAAGAATGTACCATGTTAAATGATATATATAAATGCTGTTCATCGTCGCGGGCCTGCATCGCGCCTAAACACCTCGCCGCCAAACTCGGGGCCCGTCTTGCCAAAGATGTGGCGTTGGACATATTCATTACGGAAGATGCCGTGTGGGTCGACGTCCTGCAGCACGCGAACAAAGTCGTCGAAACGGGGATATAGGGTGCGAAGTGTGTCCGGTCCGAGAGGGTGCGCCTTTGCCCAATGGGGACGCCCGCCATGACGGAGGAGGATGGCTTCGAACCGCTCAAACAGCTCACGAAAGGGTACCTCGAGCCCATATGGTCTAGTCATGTCAGACGATGACGCACGGATGACGACAAGACTGCCCTCACTTGTACTGGACGATGCCGATCCAGCAGGTCTGCTGACCGTTGCTTGGACTAAGCCAAATGTCATCGCTGTCCGAAAACCGGATCTCAATCGGAAAGTGAGGTCGTAAGCCGTTTGGGTCGGCGAATTCCTTGGCTAGCCACGAATGGAGGTCTTGCAAGCAACGTTGGGTGTTCTCATAAGGTATCGCCCACTCCGTCGTGTGTTGGGAATACTTTCGGGGGCACGTTGGTTACCGGAAGCGGTACGGCGAACAGGAACGGACTCACTCTGCAGTCTAGATTGAATATCCGGTAGCTATCGTCGACGGCGACGACGTGGTCCTTGACGAGCCATGCCGCAAACCTCGTCGTGAAGACGTTTATGGAGAGAAAGTAGCGGCCCAAAAAGAGGAGGAACTGAAGCACGTGGAAACCCAAAAAGGAATGCCAGAGCCAGCTTGCCACTGCTCGCTTTGGCTGGACCACAGATCCGAGGGATAAGAAGGTGAGGGCGTCTTGCGGGATGACGGACCGGGAGCTTACCTCTAGGGTCCGATCGGCAGAGCTGACGCGCATGGTGTCCGCAGCCGGAAACCACCATATTCGAACGTGTTGTGCAGTCCTGACAATCGCGTCGATATGTTGGAGGCACTGATGAAACGCCAACGTCTGCTGAGTTTCCCTGAGTCGAAACGCAGGCTCCACCTGCAACGTGACGGACAAGATAAGGCCCGTGCTGCCGAGTCCACAAATCGAGGCGAGGAAGAGATCGGGTCTCTCTTGGCGGGAACAGGAGACGCGGGTGCCGTCGGCCAATAAGAGGGACAGGGCGATGACATGGGTGGAGATAACGCCATAATTGATGCCCGTTCCGTGGGTTGCGGTGGTGACGATGCCGCCAAGGGTCTGGTCGGAGATGGAGCCGACGTTGATCATGGCGAGACCGTGTTTGGCAAGCTGGGCATGGAGGGCGTCGAGGGTGATGCCGGCCTCGGCGACGACGTAGCGTTTGTCGACGTTGACCTGCGGGGGGTCAAGGGGGCTCAGCGAGTCGGCGGATCGGCCTACCTCGAGGAGCCGGTTGAGCTTTGTGGTGCGGAGCATGTAGCCGGATGTGCATGCGAGGTCGCTGGGAGAGTGGCCGACGCCGAGTGCACGGACGACGTGGTGTTCGCGGCGTGCCTTGTCGAGGATGAGCTGGCAGTGGTGCACGTTGTCGGGCTCGAATATGGCGAGGGGGGCGCATGCAAATGTGCGGCCCCAGTTGGTGAAGCAGGGGAGAGACATGGCTGGGATCCCATCGTGCGCGGTTGTGGATGATATTCGCTGTGGACGAGATCACTTCGGACTTGTCCGGTGTGAGACGGACTCGGACATGGCCGACCCCGGAGCTGCCAAGGCACCCCTGACAACACCACCATCCTGTCAGACATGATCAACCACAATCTCAGATCCATCAATCTCATCACAACAAAACCAAAAAATTCAATTCAAAAAATCAAACACGACACGGCTCCACTCCTGTCCCTCGTAGAACAGCACCCCCCGCACCTCTGCACTGTCCATCTCCAACCCGAGCTCGAATTCTGCACCGCGTGTCACCACCAGCGCCATCGCCGCGATCCACGGAACCACGTACCTGTGTAGAACCCGTTCGGCTGCGCAACGCTTGCATTTTGCTGGAACGTGGGTAGCGAGCTCAGATCCACCGTCCACTTGCAGAGCTCCGTCGTTTCCCCCTGTGGCATAAACCGTCACTTAATATACCCGTGACACGTCAGTCATCTAGAGCCTTGCCTCATCCGTATACCGCATGATCTTGTCCGACTCAGACGTGTACAGGACAGCCACGAAATTGCAATCTGTAAGATCAACATCAGCTCAGCCATAATGAATTGCACCCTTCCATCCCTGTACCTTGCCTGTGCTGTGAGAATTTGCTGCGGCGACTTATTTAGCCTGATCGTCACACTCGATCCCATCCAAACACGTACCAGAACTTGGTCTTCACGCGCTGCCTACACACCCCATCCGATCAGCCGTCGCATGGGGAAATTCTGTTACGCTCTTACCCCTTTCGCAGGATCGCACCCTTCATCACCAGATATTGCAGCCTAATCGCTCGGTCTCCAATCTGGTCGCCTACATGAGCGCAGATGGCTTCTTACCGGTTTTCACATATCGGCACGCTCGCACTGTTCTCCTTGATATATGCAGGCCGCTTCAGCCAATCCTCGGGTTCCGCTGGAAGCTTGACCTGCGACGCTCAGCGCGTCCCCGCATACCAAACGCGGCCACGCTCACTTTCATAATGTACGCCCGGGGCACAATCACCGTCGACACAATCGTCTTGCGCGAGAGTCCGTACTGCGCGGCACCACGCACGGTCGCCGTATCAGCATCAAATGGCCGTGCGATCACTTTGATCTTGCCAGAGAACTTGGACTATACATGAAATAGTTCAGTTGATCGCTGGGAATCCGCGTGGCCCCATAACTCGCCTCCACTTTGCCAAACAAGTACTCGCTCCCAGCGAAGCCTCCCACGAGAAGCAACGCATCAATCCGCTGCTCAATCTTCCCCGACTGTTCTTCGATCATATCTAGAACCTAAATAAAGCTGAGCCGATGATTCGGTCAAGACGCCACACGGCCACGTACTTGATTGACAACAGGGTCAAAGACCTCCCGGCGGATCAGAATCCCCGGTATCGCAAGTTCACCATTAATCAGTCCGACAGACGGGTCCTGCGGGTCCTGCACGTTGAAACACGTAAAGTGGAAAAAGGTCTCTGGAAGTTTCATTTAGATGAGACATCTCCACGCGGCGAACCCCTACCGTCATCGACTTCACCTCTAAAGGCGAGCTTGTCCGTCTGACTGAACGAATGCATGAAATAGGCCAGACTCGCCGCATCCAGATGCGCAGGGTGGTCTACCAAAAGCGTTTTGACGAGCTCCCGGAATCGAAGATCCAGAAAGAGTGAACCACAGTTGGCCCCCGACCGTGCACACATTTCTGCGATCTCGAGATTCCCGTTTTGGGTCACGTGTCCAGTAATCTTGTAGCACGCCAGGTCCTTTTGGCCACCAGTCACCACAATACCAGACGAGCGAACAGAAATATACGTACGACCGTACCGCCTCCCGCATCGCAAATCATAAAGTTTTGACTCGGACGAAGTTTATGAAGGTCCGTCAAGCGTGCACAGTGCACCGCAGCAGCCTCGGGCTCTCTGAAGATAGGCGTCAAGGCACGCTATTGATGGAAAACGTGGACCTACGTGATGATTCGCAGGCGATCACGCCAACGAATATCCCCAGCACGCGCAGATTGCACAAGCCCGGCTTCGATGGCAGCTGCGCGCATGAGATCACATCCTTTGGCGTCCCACGCCGCAGGACAGGTCACCACGACATCGGCAGTGTCTACAAGCCATCAGTGCCGCTCGCACCACGAGAATGAAATCCAAAAAGGGCCTACTCAAGTCTGCGACCGCTCCAATCTCTCGCGTGATCTCTTCCTTTGCATACTCCCACAGACAGGTCAAAAAGTCGACGATCAAGTTCATGGCCGTCTTTCCAGGCTGTCAGAGGAGATTGAGCTCCCTTTTTCGACGGCGTAACACGCGGCGAACTTACAGGAAGTTGAGGTAATCGTGGGTCGATAGCGCTCTCGTCGCGCAACGCACGCGGTTCGAGAAACAGTTTGAACCTGAAAAGGCTTGATCGAGCGGACGACACCGAGAAGCGTACATGCATACCATTCACATCGGAGGGTGCCCGGCATGGGACTCGCGTTCTTGGCTTCGAGTCCCCATGCCAAGACTTGACCACGTTCGTCGTATAAAAGACATGTCGGCACTTTACGGAACGTCTCAAACGAGCCTGGCCAATGCAGAATCTGCTGGATGACGCCCGACGCGATGCGCGAGGACGCATACGCCTGTGCTCAACGAATCCGGTCAGTCGATCGCTCGAACCGGTCGTCTAGCTCCACGCACCACGCCCGAAAAAGTAGTTCCTAAAAGGACGCGCGTCAGCATGGCGGACGGCGGACGAAAGTCAAAAGGGTTACCAAAGTCGATAGAGATAGACATCCGGCCCTCGTCCGAAGACCCGCTGTACTCGTGTCTGGCAACCGACGTGACCGTGTGCGCCAGGGACGTCGCGAGGGACGGGGACGTCGACGCATGCCGCTTCACTGGTGCATGGATAGGACTGGGCTGGTACAACGGCGCCGCGTGGCCACCAGAAAGATCGAAAGGCGGGTTGGTCGGACCCATCTGCATGGGCAGCATGCCTTGGTGGATGCTCCCTGGCGGCGGGGACGGGGACCCATTGCCCCACTGAGAGCCTGGTCCGCCGTGAATCGAGGGGTGGTTGGTTTGAAAACTCGGTGGAGGTGGGGACGGACCGCTGGACGTCAGCAGTGCGGGTTTCTCATAAATTTGTGCTGCCGGCTGCGGAGTTGGCTGTTGTTGAACGGTGCCAGCGGGGAAGGGCTGCGGCCGGTTGGTATGTTGGTCGTCCTTGGGAACCGGCTCGCCGCAGCATCCCATGGTGGGTGGAGGTGGTCGGGAGAGAGCGACGAGCACTGAAAATGGGATAAAAACGCAACGCGTTCACCACGAGCCCAGGGTGGGCGCCTGTGGGACCAAAATGGCAGTGCATCGGCCGCACTCGAAGCGAGAGGGCGCTAATTATCGTCATCGATGGTCGGCGAAGCGATCGTGACGGCGCAGCCACCTGGTCGTATAATTTCAGGCTCAATGCCGTACACAACAAGAATCGTACATGACCGGCGGGAGAAAACGATGGAAAAAACGTCGCTGCCACACCTCCTTTCCCCCGACGTCACGTACGCCAAAAAAGCATACATGGCAACATCGCTGTCCATGTCAAATGTCGAGCCAAAAGGAAAAAGCCGGCCTGCAACGCCTCGCGGGATGCGGATTCCATTCGAGAATCGAGATCCACCGCGGCAGACGCCTTGATGCGGCGCCTCATGAGACAAACCGTCACAGAAGCACGCTGTTGTTCGGCATCCGCCATGCGCCCTTGTTATGAGTTAGGTATGAAACGGACCCAGCAAATGGGACACGGAAAGTACCGCCCGCACCGACCTGCGCGGATGAAACGGAAGCGAAAGTCGGTCCCATCATTCAGCCTACTACTAAAGGAGGGAAATTTCACGTACGTCAAGCGTTGCGAAGAACCCTGAACTTTGGGCGACGCCAGTCGCAAAGTTCCGCGCGGCCACACCCACTGACGGCTGCCTTGATCGATCGTTGGCGAAAATAACAGCCGTTCCCACAATGGCTAGTCCAAGTCGCGGCGATGGCAGCCCTAGATCACGTCCTTAGCACCGAGGGTGGGTACGTCTTTCCGCTAAGAAATAACGAAAGCGGGTCAACGCCTGTCTATCGTTGACAGACGTCTTTTTTCGTTGCTCCGATTCAGGGCCCACGCAAGGACAAACGGAAGAGCGCAAAAGGGCGATCATGTGCACTCACCGCAGGGGGAAGAGTCCCCGTCATAATCTGATCGGGGATTCTGTCAGTGGCAGGGCGATTCGAATGGCTGTGGTCCGCGGTGGAGCTAGGAGGGACACTATCCCTTCCATGCCCTGGTAGTGACGGCTCCCCAACCGGCGGTCCACGGCGCCATCGTCCACCTCGCCGGTGGTGGTACGAGGTCGAGCTTGCACTCCGCGAACGTTTTCGAGTCCGATTTAAAGTCCCCGGCGGTAGCCCGACTGGGCGCTCGTTCGCAAATCGCAACGTCCATGGCACCGTCTCAAAAGCTCAGAACCATCGCGGCCGCATGGCCCACGGACCCCTTCCGCCCAAACCTGCAGCTCAAACACTTTCTCGAGTCCCTCTCGACACACCCACGTCTCACGCCAGACGCGGTCCGCTCGGCGAGCGTGTTGCTGGAGAACGGCGTGCAGCACAGGGTGAGCGTTGTCCTTGCTTGTCGCTCCTCGCTTCTCAACCCGCGTTTTGCAGTTCCCGCTGTCCAAAAAGACGTTGGAGCCGGCGTCGACGCCCAGACACTATGAACGTCTGGTCCAGGGGTACGAGAGGAGCGCACAGGGCATCCGACGGCCCTGGTGGCAGGTCTTTTTCGGTATTTGGAGATGAACTGTCGTTCTGTATCTCGCTTGCTCTCGGTCCTGGTTTCCTATCCTCGTTTCACGCGGCATGTGCGTAACATCGCGCGTGGCGTGATTCGGAACAGATGAACACATAAATATCCTATCCAACGCGGTCAATGATACGAGATCTTGCCAGGCATCGTCTCTCAACGGTTCTCCATTACGACCGATGCATCTCTCGGTGACGCCCGGGATCGTCGTCCATCCTTCCGGGTGCAAAGGGTCGCTTGATTCATTGTACATCCGAAAGGGATATCACATGCTAGTCCTTAATGTCGGTTTCTTTCTCTGTCACAGCCCTGTTCCATTGGGTCTTTCACATTTCATCCCGGTCCGCACATACCTTCCGTCGGGATCAGCATGAACCCAAGTTGGACCTTTACATTCCAGTGAGGCCAGAAGCGTAACATGGCGGTGGCACCAGATGCGTAGCAATGAAATTCAATGGAACTGCAGTGAAACCCATAATGAAATCGACCTGTCCTGGTTAACATGCGCCAAAATAGTTTTATTCCGCTTTTTTCTTGGCCCCAGTGTGAACACGTTGCAAGGATCGCACCATCAACTGTCATCCAATATCTCGTATTCATCTTTTGCAGCCTAAAACGCACGTCGTCAATGCCAATATCGTCACACGACCCATAACAGGACGTACCTTGTCAACCAAGTCTTTCCGTTTCACTCTCGCCTTGCGCTGTACCTTGACGTACTTGGCAAGGGGCGACCCCTCGACCCCAAGGTTCGCTTCCCACACCTCGACGTCCGACAGCTTCCCCGGGCCAAAGCTGACCCCCTTGCGCTTCTTTTCCATCCATTTCGCACTCTCTTCGACACGCTCCACGAGTCCCTTGACGACGCCGACTTCCTTTTGTGTGCCCTTTGTTTTCGATTTGGCAGTTTTGAGCGTTTTACGGAGAGAGACGACGATCGGGACTGTGATCTCGGGAAACGCGATGCTCCCATGAACGGGTGCACTCGACAGCCACTCGGCCAGCGTGAACGTCGCTTCGTCCACGAGTCCCTCCGTGTACACGCGCGTCTTGAGGTACTGTGCTGGCGCACGGATGTTGGAATCAAAGTCGAGCGGGCGAAGCGTCGACGCTTTGGGTTTGCTCGACGACGCAAGTTGCGACGAAATGATGGGGAGCAGGTACGGCGTAAGTGGGATGTAGGTGTTCGTGTGGCGCGACAGATGGAGCATCGATCGGGCGATGTGCAGGTGGAAGGGATACGAGCGTGCGTTGGATATGAGCCTGAAAGCGTTTGTTACAAGACCCCGCGAGCGAAAAACGAACGGTCTTACTTGATCGCACCCAAGCTCACTTGGACCAGTGGGTAAATGAGAGACTTGAGATCGCTCTCTTCCCCTCGTTCCGCTTGCGCTTCTGTGCCACATGCCCTTGCCAGCACGAGGGACCAAAAGTCGACGGAATGCACATATTGCCAGTTGTATACTTGTCGGTATGCGTCCTGGACACGAATTTAGTCGGGATACGAGGAACCAGAGTCTACGACGCACCTTTGTTTGTGTTTTCATGCTATTCCTGAGGTGAATCGCAAGCTGCCTTATGTATCCAAACGCGTGCTGATACGCTGTCGCATGGTCCATGCAAAAGATCTCAGAGGCAGAATTTTTCATGAGATTGATAGAGGGCAATTTGTGCGAACTCGTGGATTTCGAGGAGCGCACCAACTCGAGGTACGTGCTCTGAGATGGCCATGAGTGATGAGAATCGTGTATGAGAACAAGACCCCAAACCTTCATGACAAGGTCCAGCATGGCATTGTCAGCGGCGTTTGCAAGCGTTCTGATCGCCAAGAACGCTGCTATCCGTACGCTGTCTTCCCCTGAAGACCAAACATGTAGACATTGCTGCATATGGTTGCCTCATTATCGCAGGGTTATCAAGAGTTTTAAACGATCATACCTTTAGATAGGTCTTGACTGCTTTCCGACTCGTAGTAACATAGGGTAGGATCTTTGCGCTTTCCGAAAAGGCAAGTTGAAGCATCTCGTTGTCGGTAAGCTGCGGAATCAGGTGGACGACATTGTTAAAGTACGATAGGATGAGCTTTTGCAGGGTCTTTTGTTTGGCTGTTTGCGTAGGTGGTTTACTGCAGCAGATGGTAAGTACAACGGAGCAGCAGATGCACGTTTCACGTACTATTTTCCATTGGGAAGTGTTTTGTAGGGGATATGATGGACGAGAATGACCGGGGTAAATTTGAAAGCGGTGGTGACGAGCTTGTTGTACACTGGAAATCGGTTGTGAGCGCAACACTACAAAAACGAGGTCCAAGACGCTTAACTGGCTGAGCTGTCAATGCGCCAAGCAAGGGATTGGTTATCCTCGTTCATGTGCGCAGCAGAACGGAATGCGATCAAGAGTTTTCTCAGGGCACGCAAAGAACGGTACTGGAGAAGGCATCAGTGGAAAGCGGGATCAACGCAGGGGGAGACTTGCATCGAGCAGAGCCTTTTGCCATCCGCGCAGGATGTCCTTTGTGAGGATAGGCAACGTCTCGCTCTCCATTTCGACGTCCTCCTCCTCCTCCTCATCGACCGCGTCTTCGGGCTCAAACTCCAGCAGCTCCCGGTCATTTTCTTGGAGGTACTTGTAGAACTCGGGGTCCTTTTCCGCCAGCTTGGAAAGTTCGTGCATGTGCGCGACGCCTTCGTCTGCAGAACCGTGTTTGCAATGAGCAACCAGGCACTAAAAAAACATACCTTCCAAGTCATCGACCGAAGCAAAAGACTCGTCATCCGCAAAGTCTTCCTCGTCCTCCTCTGCGTCGGAATCATCCTGGTCCATGTTTATCTGTGAGATGGAGGGATCATGAGCGTCAGTAGTCAATGTACAGTCTGTGCCATACATCTCCGTCGTCGGACTCGTTCTCCATGAATCCAGCTCCGAGAAGGTCATCCACGGTCGTCCCCTTGACACTACGAAAAGCAGGTCAGTACAGGACCCAGCATGGCACGAACGTACGAACTCGGTTTTCTCTTCCTCCTCCGCGTCATCCTGGTCGCTGCCGTCGTCCTGCACCGGCGCCTTGCCTTTGCCCTTTCCCTTTGCACCGCGTCTGCCCTCGATTTTCTTCTTGATCTTCTGGTGTTTTTTGCGCGACTGGATCGTCTTCTTGAGTTGTCCGCTCGAGGCAAACTTGCGCGTGGCCTTTGCAGCTTTCGCCATGATGAACGTCCCAGATAGGAAGGTCTCCTGGTCACCGTCTCCGCCATGACACTCTGCACGGCCGACGTGTGCAGCGCCGCAGAGGGCCTCCTCACCACCCACCTCGAGCTCGTCGCCCGCGTCCGCGACGCCCAGCGGAACAACCGCCGCCAGCTCCGCGCGCTCCCTTCACCACCGCAGGATCTCCTCAAGCTTCCACTCGTCCCCTCGCCCTCGCCGTCCCCCTCCCCATCGCCCCCGTCATCACCGCTCCTCGCACCACGCCCGAAACCCCCTCAGCGACCAGACCTTCCACCCGCCAAACGTGCACGCCTCGCGCGCTACCCCAATTACGTCCCCGAAGAAGAGACCATCCGCAACGACTACTCTCAGAGGTACGTCGACAGCGGCGAATGGCCCCAGAACTGGGTCGTCGGCGCAGAGCTCGAACGACGCTTCGAGGAGTAGGTCCCGCTCCCATTCCCATGTCTCCAAACGCGCTTCACACACACCCCGAATGCGCCCAGATACCCCAAGCAACAGCGGTTGCTCAATCTCAAAAAAGAGTCGGTCGACACGCACGCAGCGCCGTCGTGCTACCTACCACTGCAACACCTCCCGTCACTCCACCCGTTCAAATTCGACGTGATCCTTCTTGACCCCCCGTTCTCGTCCTCGTTCGGCTGGACCGAGCTCCAGGAATTCCCAATTCCCTCCCTCGCCGCAGATCCGTCCTTTGTCTTCATGTGGGTCGGAAGCGGCGCAGGCGAGGGCCTCGAGCGGGGTCGCGAAGTCCTCGCAAAATGGGGCTACAGAAGATGCGAGGACATCGTCTGGGTCAAGACCAACGTCCACTCCAATCGCGGCCCTGGCGTGAGTGTTCGCACCGACGTCCCCGCCATGTTTTCCCCAAAGTTCGATCCCCACCGTTGATATACCACATCCATAGACAGATCCGCCTACGACGTCCTTGTTAACTCGGACCAAACAACATTGTTTGATGGGCATCAAAGGCACCGTACGACGATCCACCGACAATTGGTTCGTGCACTGTAACGTCGGTACGAATCCCTTTTCTCGTCCCCGATCGCCGTGTTGACCCATCGCCCCGTGGACGTTGCCAGATACGGACGTGATCATATGGGAAGGCGATCCCTCAGATCCGACGCGCAAACCCCCAGAAACGTACACCCTCATCGAAAACTTTTGCCTCGGCACACGCCGCCTCGAAATCTTTGGCCGCGCACGATCATCGCTCCGACGTGGCTGGGTGACCGTCCTCGCCGAAGGCGAACACGAACACGTCCCCGAACTCGCCCGCGACCGCGCACCGTGCATTCCCGACGGTGCACGGCCATGGGAGAAAGACGGCTGGGAGGAGATTGGCAAGAAACTCGCCGCGCTCGGAGGCGGCAAGTGCGTCGTGCCCAACACCCAGGAGATCGAAACTCTGCGTCCGAAATCGCCCGTCCGGTCCGGTTCTCTCCCAGGTGGAGGCGGTGTTAGCGGGGGCGTTGGCGTTGGCATCGGCGTCAGCGGGGGCGTCAGTGTCGCCTTGGGACCCCCTCGCACCGGACGGCCAAACATGCCTCCAAACCAGGCAGCGCAGAACCAGATGCTCGTGTCGCCGATGATGGGAATGGGAATGGGAGGCATGGGTATCGGGGTCGGGATGCCGGTGGACATGGGCGGATGGCCGGGCATGGGTATGGGTGTGAATATGAATATGGCTGGGATGGGCATGGGGAACATGAATATGCCGATGATGGGGATGAATATGGATGGAATACCGGGTGCTCCGTTCCATTCCCCGGGACAGGGTCCAATGGGCCAGTTAGGCATGTGGATGGGTGGTGACAATCCGGAGGGAGTGGTGTGGGAGGGTGGATTGGGCGACGGGATGATGATGAACGGGATGGGGATGGGCAACATGGGGATGGGAGGCATGAACGGGATGGGCATGAACCAGTGGACTCAGCCAAACTATGACGGTTTTCAATGAATCTGTCCATGCAATACCATTGGAAAATCAAGCGTGTTTGTTGTCATTGCAGAACGCCAAGGTACGAAAAACATGGATAGAACCTATGGGTATGTGTATATGCCGCGAATATGGTGAGCGAGATGCAGAATTAAGGTATGATGTATATACTCTACCAAGGAAAAAAAGAGAGAAATCATTGGAAACTCAACTATAATGCATCGAAAGCCCCATGCGATCAACGGAGAGGCGCGAAGCGCCTTACGGCGACGAAAGCACACCGCTATGGACAACGGGAAAGCTGGAATACATTGTTGGAGTCGGTAACCTGGTCGTTAGTCACTCAACGTCTATCCGGAAGCTCATGACTTGGGGTAGGTATGCTGCTCCAGCGAGATCGAGGATGTGTACGTCGTCAAAAACATCGTGCCCGTTAAACTGGATCACCCGGTAAGCTGGCGCTAGCGACGGAAACGGAAACAGAACTGACCCCTCCAAACACCAATAGTCTGCTGTCCGCAATAATGGTCACGTGGTATCCCCTTGCATTCGGCGGCTTACCGCAGACCGTGCGAGGCTCGTACTGAAGGTTCACTGGAAAGAACGAACGGAAAGAGCTGATCAGCACGCGGTCAAACAGGCGCCCAAGCAAAAGACAAACCAAGATTGAAGAAAAGTATCTCGGAGCTGTAAGATGTCCCATCGTGTCCGCCAATGATGAAAAGATATGACCCGACCTGCGTCGAGGTATGCGATAACCGACGATGCGACAGCGTTAGCGACACCCGCGTCCACACCAAGGAATCTACGTCGACAAACAACCATCATTCAGGGCGAGAGAGGCAGTCAGGAGAACACCATACCCAAATTCAAGCACCAGACGTCCGAGAAACACTCCCGACCATCACTGCCGCCCACGACGACCATGACGCTTCCGACCAGGTTGGCGGTGTGGTAGCCTCTCGGCGCTGGAGGGTCGCCTTTAGTTTCAATGAGGGTCCATTTCAAGCCCCCACTAGTAGAACCACGGAGCGAGGTATCCAAACGAGATACATCGAGCGTCCACAAGTCATTGAGTGCTGTCAATCCATTTCCCCCTCCGAAAACATAGATTTTGCCGCTATACAACACCGCTGTATGCGCACGTCTCGGTGCTGGATGCAGAGGATCCGCATCCGGGGGCAGCGGTTGCGACTGGGCCGGAAATGTCGGGGCAAACCATCGCCTGGTGGTCGTGTCTAGGATATAAGTGGAGTCATAATACACAGGGCCTTGTCCACCACCAAAGATGACGATTTTGCGGTCGACCAGAGTTGCGGTATGGGCACGACAAGGAGGAGGGACATCGCCCAGCGTCTCAGGGTGAGACCACTGCATCGTATCTAATTCCCGACGGATGAGCGGGACTGGGCACGAGGGGATGGCGACTTACCCGTATCGAAGCAATAGATATCTTTCCAACAACCCTTGTCATCGCAGCCACCAAACAACCAAGCGACGTTATCGACGAGGGTGACGGTGTGCGCGCGCATGTTGCGCATTGGCAACGCCCCATGGACAGGCGCACGTGACCAATACATGGTAGTAGCGGGAGCGATGGCGACATCATCGCTGTGAGGTAGCCGGGGTGTCGTACGGATCCGCTGCTGGTTGCGATTGTTTTTCCCGTCTTTTGCCGAAGGGGACGATGGACGGCGTTTGATGGACTGGGCTGGCTCCGCGGCGGGAGCGTTGGAGACATGGCGCAGCGAAGAGGGCTTTCGCGTTGCAGTGATGCGAGGTGTCCCCGGCGCGGTGGGTGTCGATGTGGAAGACGCCGACTGTGCGGGCGGTGTTGGATTGGTGTTGAAGGTGGAGGTGGATGCGGTCGCCTGGTGTGTCGGATGGAGGTACGGCGAACGGGACTGGACGGGGAGGGTCTGTGAGGGAGGGCGATGGTCGTCGTTTGTGGAGACGCTGCTCATCGTGTCGTCGTCGTCGTTGTCGACGTTGTTTGACAGCGCAGAGCCAGGGACGCTATTTTGCTTTCGCAGCCATACGCGGCTTGCCATCGCGAGAGGTGATGGTGATGGGTGTGGGAAAATGCAATTAAGCACGCCGTTCTGTTGGAACGCCCGCGCCCTGGCCAGGGGCGTATATATAATCTTCGCAGCGACCGCATCTTACTCAGGACAGCGTCTAAACGTTTAAGCCAGACATCCTCCAGTCCTCCTATCCAGCGGGATTAGACTTGCTCCGCCAATTTGAATACCAGGATTTGATTATCCGTCAGCTCCAATGTCCAGTCCAAGACCCGTGTTCGTTGCACGACGACGACGACGACGACGACGACAACGAGGGTGGCAGCATTCTACCACAATTTGGATACCTTGAACCCGGTCGAGCAGCCTCTCAGTGAGGAACTTGAAGGTGACCGAACGTCGGCCAGTGTCAGGGGTCGCCCTCTGGATGCCCCCGCCCTTGGAGCCGCGGATACAACACGTAAATCATCATCTCCTGATTAGATGCAAAGCCACCCAACTCACGCCAAGATCATGGCATTAGTGAGCAAGGGGGATGCATTGACGTCGACGCAGCAGGGGAAGCATTCGCGGGCCGTGATTGGTGACTCGAGCGTTTTACAGTATGAGAGCTGTATGAGCGTGTGGTACAATGTGAGGGAGGGATGCGAGGGAGAACGGCGAGTGGCGATAAAGACTTTTCAAGGCAATGGGCGGATAAAAGCAATCGCATTCGGCACAAGTACACGAAAGAAAGGAAACAAGAACAAGGGAGAATAGCGACCACGTCATACATAGTATGTGATTTTGTAATGACAAAGGCGCGCGGTCCGGGCAACGACGTAGAAGAACGCGTGTCCGACGCATGTTCACGACGTCGCTGGGACGCGGTGGCGTAGTCGGCAAGTAGAAAACCCAGAGTCCTTACAACTAGTACAATCAACTCAAACTAATCCAAGAAAACAAACCGTGGTTCCACACATTGATGTGACGCGGCTCAATAGCCAGACCTGGGCGACGACAGGGTAGCAAGGCGAGGACTATTAGGTCCTAACCTGGCGGACAGACCGCGCGGCGATCTCTCATACGGACGTGGCGAAGGGCCAAGAGGGGACAACAACGTGGATTGTCCAACGTTGGGGCCAGCACGGTCCAGCTCCTGATTAAGACCCCCAAGAAGGATCTTCAGCATGTACTCGGTGTCAAATGCACCCTGCCTGGGATCGTATGGAGTGCTGTCGACAATATCCTGTCAAAGACTTGAGCGATCATCGCATACATGCAATAAACGGAGTGAATGTACCCTGATGTGGTAACGAGACACAAGGTGGTCATCGAGTTTGTGCAGCAATTCGGAAGCAGCGGGGTCTGTGCCGACTTGCACGAATTGAATCCCGAACATATCGTGCTTGACGTGGTGACGGTCAAGACGATGCGCTGCATCAACGATAACTCTCTCGAGATCCGCTTGGTCGGCTACACACGTAGTCGTGAACCGTGAGCAAGAACTAATAGGCACGTATGAACCGCAGCTCACTTGGGAGACCATCAGTGATCACCACGATAGTGACCGGCTCATGAGTAGAGCGCTCATGCTCGATAAGAGGCAGGTAATGGTCAATGATCTGGCCAAGCTTCGCACCAGCCGGGGTGTCTTCGCCTGGGGAGTGGGTTAGGACCACATTGCGGTGTATGCATATAAATGACACGTGCCTTCGGGCAGGACCCGGTTGAACAAGGCATTTACCTCTGCCCTCGACTACACAACAATTGTTTCAATCCCCGATGTCCTTATGGAGAGAGGGGAAGACAATCACCTGCATGTTTGGAGCATAGTCATCCCCGTGCATGAAGTGAATATCAGCGCCTTTTGATCCGTATTGGTTGGCGATGTCCACAATGCCAGCAAGAGCTTCCCGAGTTAACTCCCAGAGGTTACCCTCCTGCATCTAGTCAAAAAGTCAACAGGTTGCCTCAAACTGCCAACAGATCTACCTACAGACATGGAATCGTCAATGACGATAACAGTCTTGATCTCACTGTGACAGATCAACAGGGCGTAAAGGACCATTAAGGAGATACGCACGCTAATCTTTTAAGACCAGCCTCTCTTTCTGGACGAACATCAAAGATGTCGGGGATGAATCGCGGTATGTCACTCTCGACGAGGGTCGTGTTGAACAAATCCACCTCGGAATGGTGGTGTTTTGATCTGTGCGATGATGCACGCTGCTGAGCAAGGACGACTGTACCCTGAGTAAGACCTCCTTCGGACTCTGGAGGAGAGAAGCCCCAGCGAAGCTGTGAAGCGCAAACAAGCACTTCATAGTTGGCGATCTGTTTCAAAATCAGCTCGAATCCTTCGCTAGACACGAGAGATGCATACTATGTGCTCTTTACCGGCAAATCCAATTACAGCTCCGGAGAACTGGGGACTCGCTTTACCGATGTCTGCCGATCAAAGCCTTGAGTTCACCAGTCACATAGACCAGCCACCGATTACTCACGAAGAGTGCCCTCCAAAAGAGCGCGGGCGATGTACGTGGTGCATCCATTGCGATCTTCCCCGAAAGGAACAGCATTGTCTGGAATCTCGTTACCCTCGGTCAGGACCTGGATATTGGTATGAAACATGAATTCAAGATCACAGATATGAAGTTATGCCATACCCAAACCAGAGGGACTGGGGAGCCATGTCTTTTGAAGTGTTCAGTGCTTCTACGAGCGGACACGAGCCACTCGTCCTTTTGAATGGCAGAGCGGGGTTCCACTACCGCCGGGGTGATAGGTCGGCTACCATACTCGGATGTCGTCCTCGTCCTCTGCTCAGTTACCAACGACCGAGTTGTATACTCTCCGGTCGCGGACAAGGGTGAACCCTTGAGGCTGCCTGCAAGGGAAGCATGTTTCTGGTGTGCAGCTTTGCGCGAGAAGGACATGATGATGAAAGTGGTAGAGAAAGAGAGTGAGGTTCGTTCACGCGCGTATTGTCGTGATTTTATACTTTGCTGCGTGAGACCCAAAAGGCCAATGTGCCATAAGCCCAAACTTCATGAAAGCTGCTACCGAAGGCCAGCATTCATATCAAACACGATGCAGTCATCGATGGGGTACCCCAGGTGCAAGTGGGCGTTGACGAGTTGGCAAAAGTGGAAAGAAAGAGGGTCCTGATTCAGCCAAGGATGAATCGATCATCACCGCTGTTCGCGTCCGATTGGAATGATGGTTATTGACCATAATACTGCCTGTCAGGATGTGCGATGTGGGAACCGAGAAAGAAAAAGTATGTCATTCAAGTTAAGTCAGCATACACGCACCATATCATGATCATCTACCTCGAGGCCATCAAGGGACTGATACTTCTCAGGCTGTTCGCGGCGTTGTGGCTATTCCGAATTAGTTGACCTTCTAGCCTCTAGGTAACTCGGATGCTTCCAGCCCTAGGAAGTGGGTACTTCCCAAGTCTTGAAGTTCGAGACCAAGTTCGCCTGTGCCACATGTGAAGAGACAAACATCAGTTCACCCTACTATGTACTGGCAACTTTCAGCAAACAACTTCAACTTCAAACTTTGCGTTTGACTGGCCAGGATCATATCGCCGCTCCGAATCAGAGTAACGCTAGCCGTACATTCCTTGGTATTTGAGTAGAAAGTAATCAAGCGTGCAAAGGCTATCAGGCGATGACGTTGATGCGCTGCGTTACCACACGGTAGGGTGACAAAATTTGAGGCCTTGAGGACTTGCCGCCTACAACGAGGCAACCGGCGTTAGCTTTTACCCAACACTCCGAGTCACATCTAGCTGCCAAAGAAGCAATCGTTCTGTATTCGGTAACCCGGTTACACGAGTTTTCCGAAAGGGCTTCCCTCTGTTCGGGACATGAGGTTGTCGCATTGCCATAGTACTAATGTGCCGCGGTGTCTGTGTTTCTGCTTCTGCGACACCAAGGCACAATCAACTTGGATCTGCGCTACATGATAAGGTATCTGGCTCCGCCTCATATCCTGGTCCTCGCTGGAGACAGGTGGAGAAAGTGAGGGGTTGATAGTTGCCGTGTTTTGATTATTCGCGAGGACATGAAGTTGCAGCGTGTACCGTCCACCTCTCGGGTCCCTGGAACGTGCTCCGAGATCGTATGCGAATATCTGAACCCTTGACCCTCCACCCTTTGCCCTTCCATTGAAGCTGATTGCCGTCGATAACTTGGAGAGGACGATCGGCTGCCACACTTGGCGCCCACTCTCCCATCATGATGTGGCAAAGTCTTCGCGCCATGACCCAGCTTACTCTGACATCTCAGTCGACTATACCCGCTGCATTCGAACACGTCAACGAAAGAGTGCACCGAAACGCCTATTCGAAACGGATTCTTTATCTCCGACCACCTCGCAAGTGCTCGCACAACCGTTGCCGTCCACGCTAGAAGTACTGTCCTCGAGGTCGCCGATGTTTCTCGGCGCCCACTGCCAGTGTCTGCGGCGCTTGTGCTGCTCGGAGGATTTAGTCGCAAGCTACCCACCCATCACTCATCAGTGGTAGATAACGACTTGGATGTAGTCAACCTCGGCCGCGACAACTAGATCCCGCGCATTTCGATCGGCGGAGTGTACATGTCCGCGGAAAAACCTTCCACATTTCGTCGCATGCGCGCTTTCCGAAATTCGGTGGATGTGCGTTTGCCCAAAATTGGACGTATCGATATCCAAGAGTTATCCAAGGTGTCTTGTCGGAACCGTGTTGTTCCGCCCGAGCATTCGCCCTGCTTTGCGCTCTACCATCACCTTGATATGAGAATTCAAGACACTTGACGTTGAAACCCCAGTGTGTGCGTTATTGTTATTTTTGATGTACCTTGGATCCCGTTGCCACGGACGAGATAAGATTATGTTGACATGCGGCGTTTGATCCGGAGCTTCACCGGGGTCGGCGAGGTGACGAAATGACGCACCTGGGGTATATATGTGATTCGCCCGTGAAATATGTCCGAAGTAGAGGGTAAAAAGAAGAAGAAAAAACATGTGAGGGATTTGGCATAACGGTGGTGTGGATATCATTTCGATTATCGAAAACCCGTCCCGCACGCTCCCTGACCAATCCACTGCCAACTCGTCTGGCCCACTTGCCACATTCCGCCATCCCGCAGCCGCTAATTGGTGGCGGACGTTGACGCAATAGATATAAAACGTCGTCGTTCCCCCCTCCTACCCGTTGTTTTGTGCTTCCGCGTACAAGTATCTGGACCAACACATCACCAATCACGTTCACAACATCACCCCTTTACTCCATGTGCCACCACGAAGTGTACGTTTCACATTTCATGGCCCGAGGTCCAAGGCTCATGATTCATGACATGAATGCGAAACAGCGTAGGCGACTATTACAGAGGATGCGGCGTAAGTTTCGCCTATGCTGCCAACCAACTTGCATGCTGTCACTAATGACGTGGGCTCTTCATTCATAGCACTTTCATGGGCGATACTTCACCGGCGAAGTTTCGGATTGCAACTCTCAGAGATGCAAGACAAGCAAAGCCCACATGCACAGGACCGCCCCCAACTGTGGATGCCCTGCCGTTCGTCCCTCCACACTGCCCCTATATTTCAAATTCTTACCTCCACGTATCTCAGGTCGTAACCGAGGACCGAAGAATACAGAATTTGTTTCAGATGCCACATCCAGATTGCGAACGAACGTCGCCTCATTAAGAGACTATTAAGCACCCGAGGTGCCCGACATTGAGTCATACAGCCGCAGGATATCGTTCACGGCACGATTCGCCCTCATCCTAGACCTCGCTACCACTATGTCCCACTGCATCAATCTTTGGCTAATTTACTACTGGTATCTTGACTTTACTCACATACTGCCTATGTATACATGCCTCGAAAGAGGACACTCATTCTCCTTTCGCGATTCACGAATACACTGTCACACTTGCGGTCGCGTCGCCATGTTGATCGTCGGCTATATGACGTCCATGATGACCCAGACCTGAGTCAAACGACCGCACGTGCTTACCGGAGGTCTTGTGGGCACAGAAGAAGGCGCTGATCTCCGCTCTCTGGGACTCAGCTCGATCCCGAGGTACCGCGAAAAGAATTCGTCCAACCACCCAAAGAACGCTTCTTTATCCTCCGGGGTCAGATTCGCCCAGTCAATCCTGTTTACCGCAGGTGATGTTTCTCGATGACTAGGTGGATACCCGCTCGCACCGCGCGTGGGCGGAGGCGGGGGGCGATGTGCATACGGAGGTGATGCAGCCAAATCCGCCGGCGGTGCTGTGCCCGCGCCCGACGCGATGCCATCCGGCCGAGATCTCGACGGCGGAGGCGGAGGACCACTCGTCGATGCTCGCGGCGAAGACGTGGCGGGTGGTGGAGGTGTCCGTTTCCAGTTGGGATCCCAGTTGGCTTGGGAAGCGGGTACGCTGGAATACCGGTCACGCGTGTTCGTTATCTTGGTGACGCCCGCATCTTTGGCTTTCTCGGCCTTGGCTCTCAATTCGGCGACTGGTGGCAGACATGAGGATCTGGGTTCAGAGCGTCGTCGTGGGGGACGCCTGCTTACAATTTACCATCGTGGCGCTGAGTCCTGACGTTCTCACCTGCGGACTGATCGGACCTCGAGCAATTGATATGGTGAGGTTCAACGTTGAGTACGTCTGTCAGAAGCAACTAGCAGGAGGCGATCGTTTGATGAGATATGATGCTGATGATTGATGCAAATGCAGGGTGAACGTCACGTGTTGGGAAAGCGGACCCAAGCTCAGGTATTGTTACCAGATCGATGTAGATACAACATAAGTAATGTGGCAGCGCAAAAGTGCCCAGAAAAGATGCTAACAACGTAACGTACACTTCAATCGTCCAAAAAGGAGCGTCAAGGGATGCATGTCTATCAATGATCCCAAAGTATCAGGGGAAGAGAGAGGTCCAGCCACCTCAATGCCTCGAGACCACTAGTGCGACAATGAGAATCACCAGACACACGAAAAACGAGAGGAGAGCCCATAGACAGCGCTTGGCCCATTTCTTTTCCGTTTCTCTCATCTCGGAGAGCATTTTTTCCCTCTCCTCCACCGTCTTGTCCGACTGCCAATCGTCCGTCACGCGCACCGGCGCAAACAAAAAGTAGACGCCGACGGCCCAAAAGAGGGGAAAGACTAGGGTCAAACGAGACGGTGAGCCAAAGAGGTGATCGCGATGCAGAGAGCGCGACGTACAGAATCCATATTTGAACAGGTGTCGCGCGACCGTGTCTACCTCGACATCGGGGGATAAGGCGTACTCGGGAAGCTTTTCGCCATCCCAGTTTGGTGAATAAGGAGGGGGTAGGCGATGTTGTGTCACGCGATGTTGTGTGCGCGTGCGGTGACCCCGTCCTCCAAAGAATTCACCCAGCGCATCATCGTGCAATTGTCTGGGCGAGTGATGCGAGCGGGGAGGTGGTAGTGTGGGTGTACTGCTCGTTCTCGAATCAAGGGTGGGGGTTGCGGTCGTGTCTGACTCTCTGGACACGTGCACGCGTAGTTGCAGGTCCTCGGCGGGTATGCGTGTGGTTGACCCGCCATGGTTTGGTGCCCAGATGTTGGAAAGTGGACTCATGTCTGAGGGTGATCGAGGAGCGGTGCGAGTACGGTGGGGTGTCCTGCAACCGGGCTGTAGCTGCACTTTAGGGAGACCGCATCATAAATACGTTCCATTCTACCGCGGGGGTGGCGTGCGGACATGCAGCCATGACCCAGTTGGTCAAAGACAAAAGAGTGGGAGGGACGCGACGGGTCATGCCATTGCGCATGGCCCGCCTTGGAAAGGAAATCGACCCCCAAACACTTGCCTGATATGGTGACACCTCTCACACAAAGTACCGAGCCACGGACCCGCCTCCGGTCAGCAACAATAAGAAAAGCCAAAAACGTCGTAATGCCATAAACAAAAGAGTTTATTCAAGATGACGTTCTCTATTGTCCCTATTGTCTAGGGTATGTACAGTTTAGATCCCGAGAAGACTAACCCTCGGTATTGGAGCTGGATCATATCGAAGGCCCGGGTGCTCCCGTGCTACTACGATATGCCGCCTTCGATATCGTCGCCATCTCCTTGCGAGACTCCCACAGCGGTAGGACAATGCAGAACGTTCCGCTCGCAAAGGCCCAGATGCTGTGCCATCAAGATCAACGGACGTCTCGAACAACGTGGACGGGAAATAAGAAGAACGCACATCGAGCAGGCAGTCCAGAACGTGTAAAACTTCCGGCTGAACACATAGTGCGAGAAAAACATCGGCAAAGGCACTGACAGAACGTTAATGCCAAATCATTCCGGGATGGAAGGACTTACCGATGATGATCACTATAGCCGTAAAGATAGTCGAGTAGATGAGTGCCTTCTTGAAGACAAGCCTGAGTGAGGCCATTCGCTGTTCGTCGACTTTTGATGTGTCCGGATCAATCGAAAAGTCTTTCTTCGACTGCTTCTCGAGGTCGGGAGACGTGTCACCCTTCTTGGCCTCTTCCTGCACATGTTCGTCGTTAGTGTGATCGTCTAACATTGCGATCGCGCGCGTTCCGGAAAAGTCATAGTCCGCTGGTCCTGTACCGCCCCTTGAGAAACATGTAATCCTAGTCTGACATCCAGCTTACTCATCAAGGACACAGACACGGTAAATATTCCCGAGAACAGAAGCCCTGTAAGTCCACTGCAGACAGCGGAATATGGGTCCGCGAGATTGGGAATATTGATTTGTCCTGTCGCACCCCGTGAATACTCTTGATCGTGAATTTAACATCCAAACGCACCATATATCTTCAAGCAACCAATCATCCATGCTAGCATCCCTAGAACGGCTCCGCCTATCGCCCCACAGAATACACCTGCACGCGTGAGTTTAGACCAGGAGATTGTGAGAGCAATTGGTATGACTGCAGGGCTGAGGATTACACCCCTAAAACCATTGAGTTACGCTCGCAGGGTATGAGGGCTGGTCTTACTGTACATAATAGAGCTAAGTGAAACACTGTCAGCGTGACTCGGAAGCGCGGTAGGCCGATACAAATCTCACCCATCCTAGGTTGATGTTTCCGGCGTTAAGCTAGAAAGGGCATCAACTTCTGCACAATCCAACATCACAGCAACTTACAATGGAAGCCCAGCAGCCCATCCAAACAGCCCAGAAGCAGATGAAATAATGGGATACCCTGACGATCTCTTCGCCTGTTGCCTTGGGTCTGAAATAGGTTCGATATATACTAGTGCAGGTCAGAATCAACCGACAGGAGGGGGGAAAGGTATTCATACTCGTATGAGCTGCCAACATACCGGCAATAGTGAGCAGCGCGTACCACATTTCAAAATTACCACACTCACAAGAGACTCGATACCCCAATGAGTTCAGAGCTTGCAGCGGACGTGACTGCCATACTGGACGGGGTTGAGTAACCCATTCACAAGCGAGATTTTTCACTTACAAGACAACGAGCAGAACAGCAATCGCGCCTCCCTTTCCCATGAGGACAACTGCTGCTGCCGGTGCAGCAAGCCCTGCGCTCGTCTGAGTTGGCGACAGCGGGGAAGGGTAAGTTGGAAAGTTTGGCTGGAACAGCATTCGACGTCAGTGATGGAGCGTATTCACCAGGCAGATCTCACGTTGTTAAGCAAAGCCCTGGCACTCAGACCCAGGCAGGAGGCAAAAGCCCAAGGCACCGCGAACCAGGAAAGACCGCCCAGCATCTGAAACGGGTTTCCTACTTCGATATGTGACTAGAACTACTGGACTCTGCACTCACATAAGCCTTTGTTGTCGATTCAGGATGGCTCGCAATCGCCTAATGATGGATTATTCTCTATGTTGCATGCGATCCAATCTCGTTTACTTACTCTTTGCCAATAGTCTAGGTATGCGTTTTGTCGACTACATTTTCCACGTAAATGATTCTCAGGCTCACCTTGGTCACAAAACACCCCAGCAAAGCCAGAAAGGATGGTCGCCGCACCAAACACGAGACCTTGATTGGACTTCATGGTGAGGTAGCTACCATCCTGATTACCCACCACTGGGGAGTCGATCGCTGCCTGTTGCAACAAATCGTACAGTTCTGAAACGCTTCCAATCGCAGGGGACGTCCCGCTGCGTTAAAATTCAGTTTCATGTCAATCCGAGGGAGAGGTACGAGACTGACTAAGCCCTGAAGATGAAGATATAGATGATGACGAAGAGAATGATGGTATGACTCCAGTCACATATGAACGTCGCACGCAAGCCCCCAAAGATGACGTAGACCGCGATCCCGATGGGTAGCAAGAAACAAGCCGCGTTGACGTTCATCCCCGTGAGCGCATTGACTGTCGCCGCTCCTCCGACTAAGCAATGGATTTAGTGGCTGCACAGACGTCAAAAAGTACCGCGCACTGACGGAGCAATGACCCGCAGACGATCAGGATGCAAAGGAAACCGTAGAATGTGAAGAGGATATGTCCAGCTGTTCCGAACCGCACCTTGACTATCTCCAGGAACGTATGCGCACCGTTTGCATTCATCTTTACTTTGGATGCAATCATGCCGAACATGCAGACTTGAATAGTTCCACCTGCGCCGTACCACCTTTAGAACGAACGAGGTTGATATCTGGGATGCGCCAAGGAGCAAGTATGGCTCACCACGCCCCGCTGACGCCTGTAGTGAGATAAGTAAATGAGTCTCAAGAAACACAATGAACCAACCGAAAGTGTATGCTGCCGTACTCGACTGGAGAAGGGTGGCACTCCATGTCCAGGCACTTACTCTAATTTAAAGGAAAAACCGCGATATGAGAACACATGTGCTACTTAATGCAGAATAAGCCACAGACATTCCGCAGCAAACCAGACCAGGCTGGGAAAACCGAGTTCAGCGGTGGTAGGTCTCGGGAATAAACAACCGGGTAGGCACCTTGATGCTCCTCGAAGCACTCTGCAGAATATAAGTGATAACAATGATAGATATGATAACCATGAGACATACAGTAAATTCCTCGGATGACGCAGGGGAGAATTTGAAGAATTTGCGTTGGAGCATCGTCAACGCTAACATGATGAAAGCAAAGAAGAACCCGACCCCTGCATCTCAATCAAGGCAAGGATTGCTGCATACAAGTCAACGAACGCACCAACGACCACGCCATATCCGACGCTTTGGCCTATAAGGTAACAACATCAACGAGTGTTCAAGGTTAGATTCGAGTAACCACGCACTCAGAAGTGGCTTGAACTCGGAGTACACTGGAGCGCTGGACATGACAAAATGAAAGCAAACGACGGGAAATTCAAATGCAACATCACCAAGCCCATGCACCGGCCAGCTACATAACTCGCCGAATTCTCAGAATACACCATGGAAGATAAGATAGAGTGTTTGTAAGTTTCAAGTCCGTGTGGAGTGGCGTGCGAATGGCAAGATATTGTATTCATACAGACAAGAAGTGGGTCGGTTGAATAATCATTCTCCGGACATTTGGTCACAAGGCGGGCCGTGGAAACGACACGATACGTTCCCAACCAATCCATGTGTTAGTCTTACTATGAGAGAAGGTACTCACTGAGTCGATCCTTCCAAGAAGTTGCGAGGACTCTGAGCTTGAAGCTTGCAGCTCAAGTCGAAGGAAAGAAAGGAATAACATTCGAAAAGTATGGCGTCCAATATGACAGATTCCAGGAGGATTTCACTGCACGGCTAGAATCGATCATCATCAGGATTCAGAGGCTGCCGAGAGTGGTGTAGAGGACGCGCCGGAATTATCCTTGTTTAGACGGGCCCTGGACTGAGTATAATGCGGCTCATTAAGCTCAAAGACTGGGGAGACGTTTCCGAATGTGAATGAACGTCAGGAACCGTACTCCTGTTTCTGGCCGCAATCGTCCTCTCTCTTTCTGCTTCTGTCATGTTCTCCCAATTGGCGATTCTCGACAACGTCTATGGATTCCGATCTTAGCACGCTGGACGAGGTCAGAGTCATGACAACAACTCGAAATCCTACGCCATCGCTGTTCACGATCATCATGCCCAGATTATCGAACCTCACTTGCACAGCTGCGCTGACCGGGACATTCGGCACGGAAGGGTCTTCGAGTGACTCCGAGGACTCGGAGCAGGCATTTTTTGCTTGTTGATCTCTTTTTTTATCCCTGTTCTGTGGTTTAGTGTTTCTCTCAAGTTGGCCACCGAGTCGTATGGCCTCGCTTTCATTGATCCAAGTTCACCAGGGTTCTGGATGGCATCGTTGACTAGGTGGATTAAGGATACTTTACCACCGATCATGTGCGCACACTATGTCAGCACATAGTTGGACTTTTCTTCGGTATACACAAGAGGAAATAGAGTGAGCTTGATCTATGATGTCCCGTTGTTGTACACCTCCGTAGCGTAACATGGACGCCTCGAAGTTGATTATGTCGTGAATCCCGTCGGATCAACCGTATCACGGGAGATCGCGTGTGGTCCGTCGTGTCGAAAGCTCGAAGATTAAATTACAAACCTCGCCGCTATTTAATGTGCCTGTGACACCCTGTGACGCGTGATAGATTGCCTAAACTTGAAACTCAGCGCAACGGCTGGATCCGAGACTCCGTGGCCAAGGGCATCCGAAATGGCCGGTTTGGGTCGTAGTTTGTATGGGGGTTTGGGTTCCTAGTATGGGTGGGCTGTGCCGCGCGCGGCTGACATTCGTCGGAGCTTGAGCCTGATTCAATGTTCAAGCTCCGTCGTGCGGGAAGGTTGAATCTCCGCCATGTCAGCCGCG
>JBBPNP010000151.1:0-58880 GCA_038090955.1 Xerocomellus intermedius
GTGCTGTTAAACTTCGAGAGTGTGATTTATGCCGACAATGACATGTACCTACAGTTTCTCGCCTTGTACATTCTTGAGCACAAATAGAAGTAGCGGGCCCTGCCACGAAGCTGGCACTACTTATCTGTTCACTCACAGTTACCTAAGCAACACATCCTGTGCCGGCTCCGCGTCGCACTGCTTGGACCAGTTGATCAGGGCTTCTTTGCTCCACCCCTCTGTACCGGCTTGACGGTTGTGCTCGACCATCGTCATCACCGCAGAGCAATGCCGTTTCCCTTGGTGCCGCTTTCTACGAGGGTTGTACCGTCCCTTCTCAGTACGCGTATCATCGTTGTCCCCATCGATAGTCATTTGTGCAGGTCGTTTTGCGGCACTACGAGTTTGGGGGCGATTTCCAGTAGGGGACTCAGCTCTTCGCCTATTTAAGCCCAAAGGACCTTTCTCGGTCACTTTATCCCGATACTCATCGTCGTCCTCATCATTGCTCCCATTACCTTCGCCGTCATTGTCATCGGTCGGGCCAGGATCATATGGAGGCCAGTACGATCGGTCCTCCTCCGCGCGATCAGGAATATCGTTCCTCCAGGCCGAAGAGAGCCTCAAGATCGTCTCCAAGGTAGGGAATCGTTGTATGAGAGCTCGTCTTGCATCTCCCTCCTGGTTAGAGACCGCCCTGGCTGTCGCCATAATGACAAATTTGGGGTGGATATGACTGTTAAAGACCGGGACGGCGTCGAAAGGATAGACGTGAACAGTACAGTTATTGGCGGACAGGTTTTCAGGATCTTTGTTTTGCCGCGTGAAGGTGATTTTTTCCATGCCCATCACGGGAATGAGCCGGTAGTGAAAATCTTCGCGATCCTAGTGAAGTTCTTGAGCTACAGCGATAGCAGGAACATGAATAGCTACCTCAATGACAGGGAATTTTGCTCGGGAAGCGGTGGGGACCGTGGGGACCGTAGCGTCCAGGCACTCCGAGTATTGCTGCACGATCGTGTCGTCGGGTAGAAGTGCCCACCGGCGCGTGTCAAACATGTGATGCACCGAGGAGCCCACTATTTGCTCGCATTTAGAATTCAGTATCATAAGAGCAAAGCTGCACTCACTAGGAACGACGTTGCGACGAGTGTCGAGATTCAACGTACCGCGGCGCATTTTCCAGAACCATTCGAGTGAATTGAGCTATTAAATAACGGTGATGAGCCTCATACCTTCCAGAACCAGAACCAGGACGTACTAGTTCGTGATTCTTCCAGTCCTTTCTAGCCACAACATGGCAATACTCGATGGCGCGACTAGCATCACAGTTTTCGACGATGCAACGGCCATGGTTCGGGTCCGTTTCGAGCACGCGTTCCTTTAACTCGTTTGCTCTATGCGTGTTCTCTTCAAGGCGCGAGAGTGATGTGCTCTCTACAATGCCATCGGTGTTCCTCATGCGGGGGTGCGATGATCAACCTGTCAAGAGATGAATCGATTATTCCCGCAACGCATTTACAGTATTAGGGTGTCTCAGAGTTCACGAAAAAGTTAAGAGAAAAGTGTACTATCATTGAGATATACAGCCACTGAATGCAAGTTGGAATGTGACATAGTACCCTGCATAGAATAATTCACTGCATCCACACTCAGGCTGTTGAAGCTGACTGCGTACATATACCTGTTTGATTCGCACCGAGTTTGTGCCCATACAAACACTGGAGAACATATAGGTGCGTCACGAACCTACCAATATCGCCTCATACGTTTTGAAGGCGTCTTGTGAACAAGTTGGTAGAGGCCAAGTACCGTAGAAGAGCCTGAGCGTGGTAAAATTGTTGTGCTGTACGCTGTCGCGACTCTACCGTAATGCTTCTGGTCATGTTGTAGACCTACTTTGACAAGCCTTCCGCGGCCAATATGCCTGCCTCCGTATGAAACCTCGACCGTCAATTCTCCAAGCATCCTCGAGCTACCCTCTGATCTAGCTTTATGACGAAGAATAACACGAAACACGATAACCCGCTTCCCATATACGACTCGTGTCCACCCCCATGGGTGCCTCCATCCCACCAGTCAGCTGACGTTGGTAAGTCACGCAAACATCAAAACGTATCCGAGCTAACGGAGGGTCCCCCAGGATATCTTGGTTTTCATCCTCCATATCCTGGGCAAGATGAAGATGTATTGTCCAAAACTAATGTCCAGAGCGGGTTTGTACTCAGCGCATATGTTCAAGTATGTATAAGAAATGTTCTGTATTGACGTCTTCCTCACTTCTCACCAGTCAGAGATCTCCGGTGTCGCAGAGGCTCTGTGTTCCCAGTCGAATGCTGAGCAGGACCATACCTTCGATCATGTTGCACTCGTGCAGTTGGAGAACATAATGGGTGAGATATTCGCTCGCCGTGCTGACAATACGCCTGCCGTTCCGTCAGTTCGTTTCTCTGCGTATTGCGCCACACCCCACTCACGACGTAGATAGTCCTTGGACCTTCAAGATGCCGTCTCGTGTTACTCTTAACGATGCAAAACGTCAGGCATGGTTCGCAGACCTTGCAAACGATGACGTTCCGTTACACAAGTTTGGTAAGAGTGTACCACACGGGGCAAAAGGACACGATCTTCTCGACTTGTTGCAGTCTAACAACGTAGCAATCCCCCGTGCTGTATGGTTTTTACGAGTTCTTGGTGCAAACGAGACGGTACGTTGGTAGATGACGCAGTAGTTCATAGTAATCAATGTCTCATTCCAGGTGGGTTTGCGGAACAAGCCAAACTATAATCCGACGCAGTACAGCATCGATTGGACGAATGTCGTGACTAGTTACCTCAAGAAACAACTTGCCGAAATTGCACTTCCTAGCGCTCCTCGTCTGGGGCTAAATATTAAGCAATCGTTTAAAGGTGTACTGTCGGATCCGGACTCTCGTGATCGATGGGCCTCGCGTTTTACTTATTGGTTGGCTTTCAAATATAATACATTCTATGTACTGATCCAGGCTCAACAGCCTCCGACTACTTCGGCCCTTCTATGCAGACGGTCTCGTTGACAGCCGCACGTTTCTCTTGTGGTTAGTCCAGCAAATGGTGACGTGCAATCTTGCGCAAGCTGGTTTCGTGGCCCATCTTGCGGACGAGTACTTAGACGGCATGCTCGCCAGCCGCGCGCTCGCCAAGCCATTCGCTGACGCGTGCGTTGCCAAACTTTCGGAGGTCAATTGGTTGATTGTTGTTATGAGCCTCCTCTGAACCTTTTCGGAAGATTCGGTCATCGACGCAGGGGCAACTCGCCAAGTTGGATGCATTATTAGAGACCCTCTTGCAAGTGAGTGTAATGTCCATTACTTTTGTCGCGTGCTTATCTGTGCAGCGAATTTGCCTCACCCTTCCTGATGCGTTTGTCAGTCCTAACGCTTGGGCTAGTCACTCGTCGTTATTGGCCTCAGTTTTATCTAACCCTTTTGGAGACCATTCACCGCTGGGAGATCAGCGACCACGAGAGATAAAACGGCTGCTTCTTGAAAACCTCTCGGATATCCAAAGAAGGAACGACGCAATGTTGTTTCGGAATCTTCTTCCCCGTGCTTTGGAGCGTCTTGGATCGATGGTTGTCGATATCCAGGTGAGTCTCCTACACTGACACTTTCTCCAACTTCATTGCATTGTTTATTACAGAAACTCAATTCAATATCTTGTACGACTGACATATCAAGAGTCAGTTTCTTCCCGTCGCATTCAGGCGACTTCTTGTCATCAAATTTCACCGAAAAGCTTGACACGCTTCTCACCTGGGCTGTGACACCCCTTCAATTTGGACCACATCGTCCCTTCGCTGCCGTGACTCTTCTCGGTCAATACTGCGAACGCACAGCACGCCGCGAGCTCTCCTGTGCGACTCTGCATGATTACCTGTTCGATTGGCTCGACACAAGTGAGGTAGCCGCCGACAGCGCTAACCTCAGATCTGTCTCGGCTCTCTTCGGAAAGCTTGTCAAGGATAGCCTATTTGACTATGCAGCTTATATCCAAAGGCTTGTTGCACGCAGTGAGCCAGGCCTTTCATGTTCCGAGGTAAGCCATCAAGAGTGCTGTTGTACTTGCTTTTGACGGGCTACATACAGCCAGCCTCGAAACATCGCGAATTCCTGCGTTGGATACCACTCCACAACATCACATCTTCCTTGTTTCACCAGCGCAAGTTGATTCTATACGGCGCACGCGCACGTGGAACACCTGAAGATGTCTGTGAGAGAGAAATGAGGCGCGAGATTCGAGCCGTCCTGCCCTTTGTATTCGGAGGTGTGTCATCTGTCAACGGGATTGTAGCGTGTGCTCATATAGGCGATTGATTCAGGGACATCTCCTCATCCATTCACCTCTCTGTCAGCTTTGCATGGTAGTTGTCACACGGCTATCCATGCTCCGCGTTTTGAACAAGTCAAGATGTTCAAGGAGTGGCTTCTGCCAAACTACAAGAAATTTGCTAGCTCGTAAGTCGTTGCTTCAACTTCTTTCCCACACCATTTTGACCTCTGCAGATCTGATAAGTTTGATGAGGCGCTCGTTCTTCAAACATATAGCGTGGCAGTAGAGTTATTATGTTATACTTGTTGTTATGGTTCGTTGCTTGAGGTAAATTCATCCAGCAGTCAGACATGGAACACAGACTGAGTTTTATTTTCTTCAGCTGAGCCTCTCGGTATTATCCCACACCTCGCATGCAGGCGTCGTTGCGGCAGTGGGCGAAGTATTCCATCGTTTCGCCACTGTCTGGACCTCGATGAATGCGACGAGTACTATCACAAACGCCCTTTACTCTGCTCATGTCGTCTGGAGGAATCGAGGGATGCAAGTAAGATCCCTTCTGGCTCTTCTCGTTGAGATGGACGGAGGCTGCCACTTAGATGAATCTGCCAGAGCTCTCGTAGCGGCAGATATATCTTCCTTTGCTCATGTGAGTTTGTACGACGAGCTTGGAGGATTAAACTCTAACCTTCATTAGGCGCTTGCTCCGGAAACTGCTATGGGTGACACGGTCCCTCTAGTTTTGCCAGAGATCTTACTACTTGCGGAGGATCCCAAACCAGATGCCCCTTCGATCCTCGCGAATAGCTTGTGGTACAAGTATCGAACGTCATTGGACTGGGGTTGGAAGGTTTGGGACAATACCGTGGCTTCATTGCGTCAAGTCCCACTCATGACAGATGATGTTCTCAAACGGCACATGATTGCGTTGCAATATGCGCAGTTCCTTTTGCACGTCGACCAGCACCTTCCCGCGGGCATCGACGAACAAGTACTCCGCTGGTTCCTCGGCACTGGCAAAGGTGAAATATTGGCGCTCACAGTCGATGCGTGGGATGTATGCACCGTTGTACTGCTTTTTTTGTGCGCCCACGGAGCGCTCCCATCTACGACTATCCTCCGAGGCCTTATCTACCCCGCATGGACGCAGCTGGCTAACGTCATGTCTGAACAAGCAGAAACACTGGTAATTTACATCCGGTCGGCGAACGCCTTGTTTGACTGTTTGATTCTGAGAGAAGAGCCCCAGATATCGTCCACGCTTGCGAATACCCTTCTGGATGTCCATCGGTTTTATACCCGCCGCCAAGACGCGTTTGGCGAGCTGCACTTTAGCTTCCTTGCTGCCGAGATGCCTACCCTTGTATCTATTGAACACAACCCGTTCGTTCCGCAACACCTCCGAGACGTGGCCAAGGAACTCCGGGTAAGAACTTGTGAGAGTCGACAGTTTCGGTTTGCTGCATACCGCGATTTGGACGTGATTCGGATGGCCTTTGAACAACCTATCCAGTCTGGATCTATTAACGAGACGCTCTTTGAGCCGCTCGTGAATGCACTCAAGGTGATTCTGAGCGATTCCAGTGAGGGTAAGCATTCGGTATCTTTGTTCCGCCTCTCTCTCGGGTTGCTCAACTAGACTTACAGGCACAGACGTGAACACGTTTTTGAACAGCGGGATCTCATCCGTGCTCAGTCCGTGGCGTCTTGCTGCCACTGCCGTTCAACTTCAGTTCGGACTACGACAGTTGGGTCGAGCCATGGCGAACGATTCGACGAAACAAGCCGCCAGCGCATCCTTGGACAAGATGACTTCTGTCCTATTTCATCACTCGATTGCATCTGAGGAAGCTTGTTTCATCGCCGAGATGGTGAAGGAGATCGATAGTGCCGTGGCTGAAAAGGTTTCTTTGTTCACCGCACTTGATGAATCACACATTTATCAATCATCCTTGCAGTTCGTGAATAACGGCATGGAGAGCCTCGTCGAAATTCTCGCCCGCCCATCGACTCCGCTGTCACTTGAAAACCTCGCAGAACGTATTGATCGCGCAGGAGAGATCTTACGTCTCCTATCACATGTAATAGAACCTTTCCGCACGAAAGGGACCGTCTTTCAATTGGATGCCAACTGTCAAGAACGACTGGGCAAGGGTATATGCGAGACGCTTTCCGGCATCGAGTCAATGTTTGCTACGGTGGACGCTGATGCATCAAAACCCTTGACGCAGAGCGTCTTCTTTCTTGCGCGCTTGCTGCAATTTAAACTAGGCTTCGGGGGAACTTGGACGAATACTACCCGCGAGCAGTACGAGATGCTGTTATCCGCCCTTCTCCGCTTGGCTCTGGTATGTGTATTCGTGGACAAATATGAAGATGCTGAGAACAGGGGCAGATACACGCGTCTAGATCATCCGATCTTGACTCCGTTGCGTACCCATTGCTCATTGACACCTTGTACTTTGTGATTGATGGTATATTCCGTGAATTCTTTTTCCTGGACATGCTCTCACGTGTAACCGGTAGAGCTCCACTCGCAATCCAAGTCGAGCACGCCTGACCTCTTCAAATACTATCCCTGCATCTCCGAACATGAGCTTCCGACCGATTTACCTTTTGAATACTATCGACAGCTATGTACTCTGCTCCCACACCTCCCTCCCAATGAGGTCGTCATGAATCTCATACATGCCCATCGCGATGCATCTGGTCAACTGGTATATGGCGCACCTGTCCAAAACCGACCTTGGGAATGGGTCGAGAACCTAGGCGAGCCAGTGGTGGAAGAAGACGCGCACCGATGGCGACAAGGACCATTCAAGAATGCGTCATCGCTCTCCCTTGAGCTCTTTGCGGCGCGCCGAACGGGAGAGCATATCCCCCGCCCCAATATAATTCGTGACACCACCAAGCACGACGCCTACGAAAAGAACAGCATGCGCCTCGAGGGCGATGTTCGGTCGTTCGAGGATGGGCTATCGGCAGAGAGTATCTACAGACGGGATTGGCGCGAGACGAGGCTGGAGGCGTATCAAGATGGACAGGTAGAGGGTGGTGCATCGTCGACGGGCAAACCCGATGGGTTGGACGAGGTGGGTTTGTTGCCTGTCTTTCCGGCGCAGAACCGCTCTGGCTCGGCGGGAGCGGGGTCGGGGTCGAGAAGAGCGTCGCCAGCGTCGTCGGTCAAGTCGAGGGGATCCGCTCAGGGGACCGTGTCGTCGGTGCGGCAGAGTCCGGGTTCGACGAACAAGATGTCGTCGACGACGATCAACGATGCGATGGAAGAAGGGAGCACGACGATGAGATCTGCCGCTGGGCGTAAGAGAAAGTCGGATTCGGACGACGAAGTCGAGATCGTCGAGGGCCCGTTGCCCATCAAGGTGGATACCAAGAAGCTGAAAAGTGTCAAGACACGGGGGAAGAAACGGTAGTTGAGACCACTCGTCCGTTGCAGGCATAATCGTGTGTCGCTTTGTGCTACGATGAGATCCAATGACTACGCATATCAGATGGTTGAGCTGAATGATATTGTATATGCAAAAATTCTGGGCCCTTGCGAAATATATTAGTATCCATGTTTTTGTTCCAACCACGTCTCAGGCCCAGGTGCCATGAGCGGGGTCAGTGTGACTAACTGGCAGGCGCTCGAATGAGTCAGATCCCGCGCTGACTCGTCGATCATAACCCCACCATCTCGTCTTCCTCCCTCTTGAATTTCAGTCTTCCTTTGCTTAGTCTCGCCCTTATTTGGAGGATCACAACACACCTCCGCTGGCAGCCAGCAAATGTGGCTCTCGGCAACTACATTGAGGTTGCACTAGTAATTGCGATGTTTGTTATTCCTGATTGCATTTCTTGGTTTTCCTTGATGCCTACTCTTTGTAGAAAATGTGGTTGCTCAATACAAAGACCTTACAACTACGCGCATTCTCGGGGGAGCTACCTGGTTGGAGACCGGGACGGCAGCTTGGCCAAACACCACATTATGCAATTCTCTCCCACTGTTGGCGCGAAGGGGAGGTTCTCTTCCAGGACATTCAAGACCTTGATCGTGCACGTGGCCTGGCGGGGTTTCCCAAGATCGAGCACTGTTGCGAACAAGCCCTCAAGATCGGGTATAAGTGGGTATGGGTAGACACTTGCTGCATAGATAAGTCGAGCAGCGCGGAGCTTTCGGAAGCAATCAACTCAATGTTCAAATGGTATGGGCATGCTGGCACCTGTCTTGTCTATCTGGATGACGTCGACCATGGGGATCCACATCATCAGAACTCCTTGTTCCGCAAGAGCCGATGGTTCACCCGCGGTTGGACGTTGCAAGAGCTGTTAGCTCCAAAGCGCCTCGTGTTCTTCTCAAGGTCCTGGTCATTCCTCGGTACCAAAGGGAGCCTTCTGACATTACTCGGCGCCATAACCAAGATACCCGTAGATGCTCTGTCCCACGATTCCTCCTTCAGCTCCTTCAGCATTGCTCAGCGGATGTCTTGGGCTGCCAAAAGGCAGACTACGCGAATTGAAGACCAAGCGTACTCCCTAATGGGCCTTTTCAGTATCTTTATGCCCATTATCTATGGCGAAGGCAGTTCAGCATTCAGAAGACTCCAACTCGAGATCATCCTGCGCTCGAGCGACCAGACAATCTTTGCTTGGTCGCTAGAAGGGTCAACACCTTTTTCGTTGCCATTCTTTTCTGACTGGCTCGAACCCGACGCTGACGACTCTGACTCATTCCCCGTTCTTGAGTTACCTTCCCACTTCTGTCTCGAATATTCATCCATCCTTGCACCATCGCCTGCTGATTTCCAGGGCTCAGGGAGTATTGTGCCGTTGCCAGTGTCAGCGAAGAGCAATTCCCCCGACGAGCCACTAGAAGCGATGACGGAGTACTCCTGGACTCATCTCGGCCTTCACATACACATGCCACTGATTCCAGTGCAGATATGTACTAAGAAGGGTCGGCAATTTCTTGCGATGTTATCATGTTGGAATCCCGAGGAACAGTCCATCTACGGTATCATGCTTTTCCGCAATAACGTGCAAGACCCCTACCGCTGTTACAATTTGGGGATATTTGGTAGCGGGGTGTCGGATTCTAGCAACCACCTCGTATCCATCACCAAGAAGGACTATGACGAAGCTGCTCCAAAGCTGGCAGGCCCACGGGACATATATATCACTAATCAACCTGATCCGGGGAAACGTTCGGTTTCGAATTCAGCCATTGGTCTCGATTCCCCCGTGGACCCCGGCCACAAGTTGAGTCGAGCTCGACTCTTGCTCGTCTTCCCCGACTTTGCCCTGAAGAGGCTCGAGGAAATGGGCTTCTCTCTTGCTGGGCATGCAGCTCGGCGTGGACCGGATTCCCCACAAGATATGGAAGTCCGAAAAGAGCTTGGGGGCGATGTTTTACTGGAATTTCAGTGAGCGCAATAATTATATTTTCGTGATTGTCGAACTGGATCTTGATTGCTCCCAAATTCAACCTGCAGATTACTTTCACTTGAGACGGATACACCGCGCAGTTATTCAGATTGTCCTTCCACCCACGCAAATCTGTTGTTCCGTAACAGCTATACGAATCAAGCATTCTCTGTCTTTATCGGGCACTCTCGCCACAGCCTCATGGATGCGTTTTATCCACAGGTCTCGATAGATGTCGCATTCCACCGTTCGAATGAGTTCTCTATTCTCGAAGCACAGGCAGTGTGCGATGGGTACGATCACCACGATCATCATGGACATTTCCGTGTCCCTTCTGGTGTTACGGTGTATGAGGAGCGTATCGATGATTCCTGGATCCAGTTCAAATGTGACGACGCTGACGACCGCCCCGGCCTCGTCCGCCACTGCGAATGCGAGTGCTCGCGATACAGGGGCGCTACCGCCACCAAAATTTTTGGCAACCACAAACGTGGTCTGTCGGTGACAACATCCGCATGGAAAGAGCACAATGCCGAGGAGGACACCATGTATTGCACTGTGTGGGTGGAGTTGTCATTGTTAGGGCGTATCTATGGTGGTCGAGAGGAGTGCGTCGTCCAGACCGTAGTCTCGCAGGCGGACGCTGAAATATCCTTGTAGCTGCGATGAACTTGATGCCTGTAGCGATGTCGCAGAGTGGGGAAGCGTTTACTCTGATCCCGGAGCGGAGTCCAATGAGGGTTCTTCCCTGTCGTTCTAAGCTTGTCACTCCCGGAGATGGACAGGGTGTCTCGGAGACGAAAAATGTTACGAGCCAATGTGTGTCGGTGGTACAGTAACCGGAACTTGCATACCCGTTACAGTGGACTCTGAGCACGAGGACAACGGACAGGGAGCAAGCCTACCCAGAGGCGCTTGTCCCATTATCCATGGTCGCGGACACGATCGACAATTAGTTACATACCATGCATATACAGTACCAACAATGTATGCTACGATATTTATCAACTGTTATGTATGACTGGAGGGCAAAATCTCTGTCGTTCGGGAAAACCAACGCAAGTCTACCTAGCCAATATGGGTGCCGCGAAAAAGTGATCAAAGGGGCCAGAGCCTCGGTGTAGAGAAGTGTTTTTATGCGAATTGGTCTCGCCCATCATCCCCGCGATTTCCTCTATGAGGCCCTTCAATCGGAAATCTTCCACGGGTTTATTCAGCACCTCTTTCCGGCACGACGGACAGGTATATTCAGGTCGATGACGTCGTAACTCGGCGAGGACCGCGCGGACGTGGTGTTGTCCGTGCGGTCCGTACGCATGCAAATTGGGGATCATTTGGACGAGCGCATGAAGCTGCCCCGCCAAGGCGGCACGGTTGTCGTCCAATTGGGGGTTTGCTGTCATGTGTTGGGCTTGTGTCCTACTGAACCAATCGACGAGACAGGTTTCGCAGAAAGAATGACCACACTCGGGAAGGCTGCGAGCATATAGTCAGGGCCAGTCACCCACACATACGGAAGGAGACGGACGTGTATGGGCACCACATGGTGAGTGCGCACACCTCGCATGAGGTATATCCTTCCAGCCCTGACAAGAGCTCTGACATGACCTGTGAAATGCATGGATCAGACATATAAAAGGGGGAAAGGATGGGAAACGGGGCTTGCATCTTTGTTAGAACAGTCGCGTTTGAGTTCTTCTACCTCCCGAGAGGTCGATGCGAGTAGTTGTTCGGATCGTTTGAGTTCCTGTTGGGGTCATTCAGATCGACACCGGCCAAACGAGGAGGGGCACAAAGAGCAAGACGGACCTCTTGTAGCTTCTTGATGGTGCGTTCGAGATCCTTGTTTGTCGTCCCGGATGATTGGGTCTGTTTTCGCGTGGAGGTCTTCTTCGGCTTGCTCTCGTCGTCCGACGATATTTCGAGCACATCGACAGAGTGAACCGGTGGCGCCGCAGATGCCGCAGGCTTTCTTTTGGTGGGACGACTGGACGTTTTCTTGGATAACACGGTTCCTTTGGGCGGAGGCTCGTCATCGTCGGAAGACAAAACAATAATTTCGTTACTAGGGGACTTTGATGTTTTCTTGGTGCCTCCACTGCCGGATGACGGACCTGCGCGGCGGGATGCATAGGGCAGATTCGACGGCTGCTGCGAGGTTTGGCGACTGGACGAGCGGGTGACGGGCATGATCGATAACTGAAAGGCGGCGGCGGCGACGCGCTTGTTCACAGCAAACCTGGTTCGAGTTGAAACGCTCGCGTCCACACATAAGACACCACGTGACCATTGTCACTGTGCCTTCTCCACCGCGATGCGGACCTCTGTCGCGCCAAATCGCGTCTCGCACGCACACGCTTTGTCCGCCCAAGCAAACAATCCCGCGTCTGTCCACCGCCTGTTGGAAAAGAAAAAGGAACATGAAGCGGTCGCGGCTCTCGACCGCGCCAGTGCCCTCTTTGTAAAGCGTGTCGAGGGTCTTGCCGACGACTGCGAAGTCATGGCAGATGCAGGACAGGGTGGGTCTGCACACGCATGGGAGCGTACCTCGCCGTTCTGATCGTGTCCGATCGCAGTCCATGGCCAAGTACTCGAACAGTGGCCCAACATGTTCCGCATACTTGGACTCTTTCGTGCGTGTTCGCGACCTATCATGACCCGTACTCCTCATTCGTGTTTGTAGTGGCGAATCGACAGCAGTATGCAGAGTCAGACGCGTCTCTGGCAAGCCTTGAATCGGCGCCAGGAGAGCGTTTGGTCCGCATTCCGCTGGACGAGGTCCAAGCTGGCAATCCAAGACCTTCCTGAATCAATCTCTCAGATCGGTCCGCTCCCCCTTCCTTGTATACTTGCGATGCAAACATAGCTACTTGATTCACTCTCGACATGTGGCTAAGCTGGTTTTCTGAGAGCTGGTGCACGACACAGGCGGCTCAGCGGAAGCGAAATGAGATCGAGTGTCATCCATCATTAATATTCCTGATCAGATCAACGTTTCCCAAGATTAATGTTTCTTTTTCCACACGGCCAGCCGTGCCGGGGCGACTGATAGACCATGGCCGCCCATCTTGCAAGGTTTTCGTCAATGCCCAATTCGATCAAATAAAAAACATGCCCGTTCATCCGCTCACCACTTGGTCTGATCACGCTGCATCGACGCCCCATTCGCAACCTTGCATTTCTTGGTATGTCTTCGGGCCACGTCCGTGCGCGAATACACCTTGCTACAAAACCCACAACTCGCGCCAGCCCGCAAATGGCGCGAGACGACGTGCCGCGCCAAGCTCCCCTTGTTCATCGTGTCCGTACACCCCCGCCAGAGACACGCTCGTTGAGATTTCTCGTGCCCGACCACGTTGTGGCGTCGGCTGAGGTGGTGGCTCATCCAAACTCTGTCGCCGAAAATGACCATGTTACACATGCCATATTCGTCGGTCCATTCGCAGAGAAAGGTGTACACGTCGTCATCGTTCTCGGCGTTCTGTGGAAGCGCCGGTTCGACGGAGGACGTATCGTTCCCGACGAGTGAAGGAGGCTGTATGCGTGTGGGTTCGCTTGGCTCCCATGAGCGGACTGGCGGGGGGAGCAAAGGATGAGCTCGAGGTGCAAATCCTATCCCGCCCATCTCTTCCCAAGTCTGATTTGCTGGCGTGAAGCCCGAGGCAGGGGCCCCTGCGATATCCTGACTTGGTGCATCGGCGTTCCCGAGGCCCTGCGGATTGCCCCTCGCGTCCGGGCCAACGCGGAACGGACTCAACCCTGGCCCTGAACAATCAAACTGGCGGACTCCCGTAGGCCCTGAAAAGGGAACGGCAGCGACTGCAGCCGTAGCCCGGACAGGCAACTGCACACTCGCAGACCGCATCTCATTGTGCTGCGGTGGCCGTCTGACGCACGGCTGAGCCAGCATGGACACGACTTGGCCAGAAAGACTCACACAACGAACGGTGGGGACGCAATGCCTGCACTGACGTGATGCTCCACGGATCCGCCTCCGAGGTGCGGCGGACGCGCATACATGCTAGGTGAAAGGTGCGACGTGTAAGCGCTCGATGGCAAACACCACGATTCGGCATCCAAACCTCTCCATCTCGCTTGGCCGATCGACCGAGGGACCGTGCGGAACGGTCCAAAAAGGTGCTGAAGCTGGGCGTCCAGAGCTGTCCCTACAACCACCAAGTCAGCGCCGCAGCACCCACGACCAAAGGTCAGACACAAAACAGACCTCGCTGCGTCACGTCCCACCCGCGACACGTGCAACTCGGGTTGGGCGTGAAAATGCACCGACGGTAGTCCAGCAGACATGCGTACGAAACGGTAGACACGCGCGTTGGCTTAGAAGGAGACGACGGGCACCACGACCAGGGATGGGCTTATAACGTTTTCCGAGGATCCACCGTAGGGGCAAGTCGGTACGCATGCATACCGCCGACGGCGCGTAGTACACGTGTCAGGAGCAGGAAACTCGGAATACCCTCCTTCTCTTCCACGGACACGATTCAATATTCGGAGGTGCGATCGATAATACTCTGTCATCCTTATCCAGTCGAACTTACCGTAAAATACGCACGCCGAGGACCTTGTGTCCGTATGCGGAGTGGAAAGGGGGAGAGGACGGGGAAAGGAGGGAACGGTTCAGAGTCGCGCGCGATCCGCAGGCGGGATATACATATATCTTCATGTTACACTCGCGCGTACTAGCTTGCGGTCTCGGTGCCGCGTTCCAGTACTGAGCCATCCAATGCCATAGTGTGCGTGTTTTCTTTTCTTTTGGGATAGCGGGTTGGCCAGCGATTATTCTGTGGTAGGAGGACCAAACCGTATTGGGCCACACCCAGGGGTACATCGAGAAGACGAAGGGCGAGACATATCGCCGAGAATCCGAGTCAGGGCTTGTTACTGTCAAGCAGTTGACGGCGAATTTCGTCCGTCTCGCTTTCTCCTCGGATCAGATTTGCGAAGGGGAACGACGCGCTGTTTGACTAGCAGTGGCCATTGGATTTGCACGGGATTCTTTGGACGCTGACCGTCGAAACTGACGTGGACCGCACTGTGTTCAACACGCAGCAGGGTCGCGGTGTGTAAGTACCTGTGAATGAGTGCAGCAGGATATGGGCAAGCGGGCGCGTCAGACCATGGTGAAACATGCAAGAGACAATACAGGGCGTGCAAAAAATAGGGGAATAAAAAGGTTGTACATGTTACGATTACATTAAAGCGTCAACCGATTAGCAACCTTCTTCCCAATGGCTTTTAGTTTCCATCCGAGGTCCAATCGGAAGTAGAAACCGTGTGCGTGTATTTACTTCTTGTGGACGCCAATCACCGAATCTGGCGCATATCTTGGGATGACCTGGAGAACGGTGAGCTGCCGAAAAATTGACAGCGCTGGACGAGACGTACCTTGGGATCATGAAGCATGTTAAACTCTTCCGTGGCATCACGTCCAGCATACAACAGGATCGCCTTCTCTCCTCCTGGGTGATCAGGCAAGAACGACGTGACGTCGAGAACCTGTCCGTTCACGATGACCCAAACATCATCCTTCTTGTTGTGCTTGGAGACATCACCAGTTGTGAATTCCTTGGCTGCTGACGATGAAGGTGCAACAGCGCTTGTTGCCGAGGCAGAAGGGGTAGTCTGGGAAGCAGAGGGTTGAGGTGCAAGTTGCCCTGCCAATGCTCCAAGACGACCACCAGCCTTCTCGATGACGACACTCGTCGTTTGGAGAAGATAAGCAGCGGCAGAATCACCAGAGACACGCCCAAAGACAACACATCCCAACAGTGACGAACCACCAAGTCGGTTGGCACCGTGGACACCACCAGCAACCTCACCAGCGGCGAAGAGACCTAGGATAGGCTTGCCGTCCTTTCCAATTACTCGTGACTCGGAATCGATCTCAAGACCACCCATCGTATAGTGAAGAACGGGCGTCATAATCGCAACATTGAAGTAGTCATCCATAGTCCAATCTCCAGACGAGAAGAACTAGAAGAATAGGTTAATTTGAGAGGGTGGAGAGGGCCAAAAAAAGCGATTACCTTCTTGCCGAAAGGATCCTTTTTGGCCTTGGCACCAGTGTTGTAGGTCTCGAATGTCTTCTTGAGGTATGCAGGCGAGATACCCATCTCCTTGGCAAGTGCTTCACCACTGTCAAATCGCTTCATCAAGCCACGACCAACGTAGTGCTTGCAATGCCATTCAATCTCGCGGGAAGCCTGGCCGTTAAGAACGAGACGAATGGGGTACTGGTGCGGAGGAGGGAAGTTAGCATACTGGTTGGAACCACCAGTAGAGATATATACCTTGCCATTCTCCCAAATCTTGCCAGTGACGTAGTCACGGTGCTGGAGTTCATCTACGAAACGGTCGCCGTTCTTGTCCAAAAGGAGACCACCAACACCACGGAGAGCTTCGGCAGCAAGAAACTTGACCTTGGCGTTTGGCTCGTTGGGGTCGACAAGACCAGTTGGATGCACCTGGACCTTCTCAAGGTCGATGGCGCTAGCACCGATGGCCATGGCAATTTTCTGACCGTCACCAGTGCAGTGGTCGCCATTTGTCGTCGGAAGGTCATAATATTCGGGACGGTGTTTCTTCAGCAGCGAATCTGAAGTGAAGTCTGCAGCGTAACCACCGGTGGCCAGGACGACAGGTCCATAAGCAGTCTCGGTCTTTCCGTTGCGGACAAACTCGACACCGTTGACGACGCCTAATTCGTCCTTGAGGAGTCGAGTGACACGAGCCTTCTTGTAAATCTTGACTCTGTCGGGTTGACTAACAGCCAAATCCTCCAAGCGCTCCATCTGGGCATAGGTGATAACCTTGGGAATTGAAAAGTGAGCACAAATACATGATTGCAGATTGACTCGAACGCACCATTCCAGGAAACTGAGCGTTGCCCCGGTGTGTACGAGGCTGGCTGTGACCACCAAGGCGGGCAACCTTGGAAAGGTCGAGGCCAAACTTGTTCTGCAGCCAGTTCACTGCATCACCTGACCGACCGGTGAGGACACGAATAAGGTCGTCCCGAGCGAGGTCACGAGCCTAGAGAAACGAAATGAGAGGTCAAGCCACGCCAACGTCGAGGAAAGGAAAGGATCCTACAGATTGCTTGGTGTCCTCAAAAAAGATTTTGGCATTGTCAGGAATCCCGCCCTCTTGTTGGGTTTGCGTGCCTGCACCGTTGATGCCGGAGGTAGCTTTGGTAGAGTTACCACCCATGAATCTGAGGCACATCACTTCCCGGTGCTTTCGCGGGGGCAAATCACGCACCCTTGTTTATCCAGCAGTAGCACATTTGCACCACGTTCCAGGAGAGTGTGTGCTGCAGAAAGCCCAGCAAGACCGCCACCGACGACGATAACTTGAGCCATTGTATTGTGAAGAGATTGAGATGATGGAGGTTGGGGTTCAAAGTGGGCTTTGTACTGGCAGTCGGAACACCGGAGACTGCTAATTTGATGTATTGTACCGGCAGCCAATCAGACGCCGAATTTATATGGCACGGACATGTGATTTCTGGCGCGCCGTGCTCCGTCCAACTTTCACGCGCGGACGAACTCACTGCAGTAAGACCCGTGAAATTTCAACCCGACCGGACCCATCTAAGCGTCCAACGCGCGTGCAAAGTTCCAAAGCGCATCACAGCAGCGTCGAACAATGTCGTCTATGCTCATCTCTGCTCCCTTTTTCACAGGCTCTATCACCACAAGACTTGGCACTCTCTGCCCAGTCGGCTTCCCATTCTCGACCTCTCCGTTCTCGAACATGTCCTGGTGTGCCTCGATATACGCCGGGTATACGATGTGTTCCCAGTACATGGGGGGATCCCGCCATAGTGATCCCTCTGGGTTGAATTGCACTCCAAACGAGTAGCCGAGAGCGGAGGTGCGCCGAGAAAGCCGAGTTAGAGGTTTAAAAGTACAGATCGATGATACGCCAGACGTGTCGTGCAGGAGATGAGTCCGCGTCAGAGGTAAGCGGAGGTTAAACGTGTGGCATTAGTGAGGAGGTGGGGGAAGAGTCAATCGCCGAACATCAGAGGGTGCCAAGGTGATCGTGTCCTTACCTGCCGTGTGGTATCCGTGTCGTTCGTGTCTCCTTTGTTTGAGCACATCGTGCGGCACTCGTAGGAAAAATCGGACATCTAGTTGGTCTATGATCTCCTACGCAGCGTCAGCGAGAAAGGCGACGGCCAGGAAATCGCAATGTGGTTACTTTGTCCCAATAAAGTAAAAATCCATCGACGAGGCCCCATAAAATGCGGATTCCCTTCTTGCGTTGTTCGTCTTCAATTTCTTGAAAACGGGTTCTTAGCTCCTGATGAGCAGAATCGGTGATAGGGATGTCCTTCTGTTCGTTCATATGGTCGTGACTTCTATGATCAGGAGGGATCACTCCGTTCTCCTTCAGACTCTTTAGGAAAGCCCGTAATCGAGGCCAGTCAATAGCACCCTGTGGGGCGTCCCAGTCTGCAACGTTATGGATTGGATGAATTGGGACCAATTCTTCTGGCTATTGAGAAGTGGTATCCGTCAGTCATAAGGGACTTGTGCAGAATCGGGGAAACATTCTCACAGGAGCAAAATCCTAGCAAGCTCCTAGTTACTATGATCTATGCGCTTGTAATTTATAATACACTCACGTCCTGATGGATTATGACGCTGTTCGGTAGAATGCTTCGAAGATGCTTTGCGAGGGTCGTTTTACCTGAGCACGTCGCTCCTCTGGAGAAGCAAGACAATAAGCACGAAAAAGATCCTCGATCACCATTATACAGTACCCCACTCCAACAAGAACAACCCGGTCCTGGAGCTTGCTCATCTTTACTGCCAAGCTGATGCGTGACTTGGAATCGATTATGTGTGTACGATGCGGCGAATGATATACGCTCACAACGATCTATCCTTGTTCTAAGTTCACGCGACAGTGTCATCCGGCTAACGCCGAATTATCACCCGGGTCGCAAACATGCTCGAATCGCGGTGAGGAAACTGATAAAGTTCCAAAAGATACATGTACTGTACAACATCAATCCTTGATAAAGAGCCCTTGTCATGACAAGATCCACGCTCCATCTACAACTTCACTTTGAACTACCCCATCCGAACCAGCCACGGGTTTTGTTCTCGGCAGCGCGTGCTTGACGTGTAACCTCTTCCTTACCCTCCTCGAATCTTTGCTCTGAGCGATCACGAACGTCCCCCATCTTTCGTTCTGCAGTGTTCTTCAATCCGTCGAATTTGGCCTGCACCTCGTGTGCACTTTGTCGTGCCCGTTCTGTCAGATCTGTGCGTGCCTCTGTAGCCCGAGTGCGTGCGGCATTGGTAGTATCCTGCGCGGTGGCCTACCACACGCCGCCCGTGAATATTGGTACCCGACAGCAACATATCCGATCATCGTACCTTGGCTTGATTATAATCTCGCTGACCCTGTTTTGCTGCACTCTCCACCTTGTTCTTCCCTGCCTCTCCAATCTCCCTCACCTTTCTCTCCATCTCTTCTTCCTTGCGTCTTGCAGTTTCGCGATCGACGGCGGGCTGCCCGCGGGTGTAGTAATAGTAGAGTCCCCCGAGCGCACCCAGGGCAGAGAGGATGATCAGGGTGTTGCTGCCTTCTGGACGAGGGGGCGGCGTCTGACCGGCTCCCGACTGCCCTTGAGATGACGGCGGGGGTGTCGTCGCCAGCTTTCTAGATGCCTACATGCGCCCAGGTCAGACACGTCGTTCAGCTCCACACAGCTCGAGATCATGCTTACGACGGGGACACGGAAGGCTCCAAGGTATATTGCGGGGCGTGTGGAACGCGATACGAGTGGGCGGTACATGATGAGGGATATTCTGGACGAGGATGATGGATGTGTTTGAGTGCTGTCCACGAGGTACTCGGCGTTGCAGGCATTTATACTTTGCACTCCTAACTCCACACAACTATGACGTCAAATGTAGTCACGCGCGCGAGGTAAGCAACAGTGCAAAAAGTGTAGTGCGCTCCTCTAGTAATCAAAATAATTAACAATGTTTCCGCGGACCCACCAACACAGAATCCCTGGCAGTCCCGCCATATCCGGACTCCCAAGGAGACCAAGAGCTCCCCACGAACAAGTTATCGGAGAAGGGTCCCGTATTTACGATGATACTCGACAACTTGAACTACTGGGGTTCTGGAAATCCGCTTCAGTCAGCAGCTGCCCTTGAAGGATTCTGCCCATATGGGTCTCCCAAAAACCCATGCCCCTCTTCTTAATGGCGAGCAACATCATCACGTAGGGGAGTGGCGTATCATCGAACGTCATTTCGACTCCTGTGCCGAGTGAACCGGGATCTTGAACCAGTTGCGCCCAACCAATGCACCCACACCGTTCAGTAGATCCGTTGTAGGCACGCCAAGGAAACGTGACAGTCGGACGTAGGACATGTAGTTCCTGAGATACAGCTGTCCAGCGAACAAGTTCAGTTGGTTGATCAGAGCCCAAGGTGGATTCCAGTCAGGGGGAACAGCGGGAATGGAATACAGCTTGAGATCATCACATGGCTTCATATGCTTGATCGTGCGGGGTGTGTACAGATGCAAGCGGACGTGTTCGCTGAGCCTAATATCTGATATCAAGTGATCAGCTTCGAAGGGGCTCACAAGAACGAGGACGTCGGTTCCATCCTGTTTCCTGGAGAGAACCCACTGGACAGGGCGCAAGTATTCATCCAGCCTCTCCTGGGATGACCCGCTGTCAATAATGGTCTCGCATAAATCCGCTGCTGCTAAAACATATGGGATCCATACGTGAGGTTCACTGGGAGCTGCGGAGCTATCGCCGAGAGTCGTGAAGATGGGACGAAAGGCCGTACTAGTGGGGATGATACCGGTCCTCACGAAGTTCGCGATGTCGGGATGAAGGTAATGCACTGCTGGTGGTGCTTCTGGAGGCCGGTGCTCTACCTCTCGCTCGCGCTCAAGTTCGCGAGATGCTTCCCTTTCTTGTTCTTCATCCATGTGTGCATCAGGAAGCGACATGATCCCAAGGCATTCACAGCGTTGACGAATCTCTGGATCCAACGCCGTCAAAGGGGCGGTATTTGGAGTGTCGTGGCGCATAGAGGTCAGAAAGCGACTTGGATTCTCGCTGGAGCCATGAATTCGCCATCCGTTCTGTTGTGAATTCATTGCTACAAAACGGGACCAAGTATCTTATCGGGATTTATGGCTCATGCCTTGCTGTGTCCAGGAAGGACCCCATCGGACAATTTCAGTCCAGGATTCGTGTATCGCCCATTGCAAGATTTCGGCAGTAGTTATCTCCTGGCCGTCCTTTACAGCCACAGAGCGAGTGCTCCGGTCCACTTCAGGAGGTGCAAAGAACATTACACTGTGACCGTGGCCTAGTGTGCGCATCCGCATGCAACCTATCGCCCATAAATGGTGAGATCCGCCGAACGGGTTTCGGTGCTATGGACATACCTTGCACCAAACGATCTTTAGTTAGTTACCTTGGGACCGCAGCTCGGGATCCACTCGGGAACTTGATGTCAGTACCCCTCGTGTGAGCATGGTCCAGATAGGCAACACATCAGTCCAGCTGCTGGACGAGTGGTGATGTTGAAAGGAGCCGCACGGTGCCATTTCTGGCGAGCACCATCAGCTCGTCAACTTCATCGAAATAGATGGCTCCAGCAGTATCAAAACGGCTTAAGTCGAGCCATGTTGGCCAGCTCGCGATTCGAAACATTGAGTATTGGGGCACCAACGTCCAGCAGGACACAAACTTCGGGTATCTGGGAGACTATCATCTTGAGATATTCAAGCGTGGTCCACTGCTCGCCATTCTCGTGCGTTGTCAGCGTATACAAATTGTTCTCAGGACGGAGAAGACGTGCGAGTCAGGTCAACATAGTCCACGCACCATTTTCGCTCAGAGAGCTGCGGCCTATGGCCGGGTAAGCGCTGCGGCGCCGCCTAAACGGCCCATCAGGCGGACCCCAGTCACCCCTTCGTTGAAGTTGACGCGTTGACGGTCCACGCCAACGGACGAAACAAAACCGCAGTAAATAGAGGATGGCTGTGGTCTAAAATCATCCGGTTCAATTCTCTGATTGCGAGGCGCTATGTACTAATCATACAAAAATGGACAGGCTTCTTCGAACCCTGTGCGGTTTCATCAAGTTCCATAGATCATGATGCAGGCTATTTTGATTCCTACCAAGGGATTCACACTGGCACGCGCTATATACTAACCCTTCTCCGTCCTCGGAGTCCCGTGCCTCATCTCTACCGCCATGTTCGCATTCCGACACCAGCCATTCAAGACGGTGTATATCGTCTACACTCTATTAGCTGTACTTGTCAAGCTCCCTTACTGGACCCTAGTCTCACTTTCCCCATCATGGCGGCCCCATCCCAATTGGACGCTCGGTCGTTCAGTTACCCTCTCCCTTCTGCGAACCATCATTGACATGATCTACGCTACGGGTCTGTTCATTGGCGAGGATGCCGAGAAGAGTGCCAAGTCCGCTAACAAACTTGGGTTCGTCTGGGTTGAACCTCTTCCAACGGTGTTTTTGAAGGGAGAGATTGCGTCAATGGCTGCTGTTAGTAAGACAGAGTCGGTACGAACTTATGGTTATTGGTATGGCGGCGGCGTCGGTAGCGGTTCGCATGGAGGAATAGCACAGCTAGACGAAAAAGTTCTCTATCACTTCCATGGTAAGTCTAACCATATGGATATGTGTAGTTGTGGGGTCTGATCGATTGATTCAGGTGGTGGATACGTTGTGAGTACGACTTGACGGTCACTCTTGAATGTCCTTCCTGATTCGCTTCAGATGGGATCTGCAAGTCCCAGTGGACAGACGGGATCGGTTACTGCTGATTATGTCAAAGAATGTTCTGGAGTGCTTGATAGGGCATTCTGCTTGAACTATCGGCTCTCCTCGGCTGCCCCCTTCAAAGCTGAGAACCCTTTCCCTGCTGCGCTGATCGATGCGCTCGCTGGATACAGGTACTTGGTTGAAACCCTCGGGTTCAAGGCCACCAACATCGTTGTGTCTGGCGACAGTGCCGGCGGTCACCTGGCCTTTGCGCTCGTCCGGTACCTCGCTCAAGAAGCAATTCCCTCCCTCCCCCCACCAGGTGCAGCTGTTCTGCTCTCGCCGACTGCCGACTGGGCATGTACGCACGATGCGAACCCCGGCTCGTCTATGACACGTAATGCACGCTCAGATGTCGTCCAGGTGATTCTTCAGAGTGGATACACAGCTCGCGCTCTCTGTGGCTCTTTGCCCGAGGACAGTGCAACCACTAACTCTTGGATCTCGCCATCTTCTCTCCACATCGACACGCGCGGTCTCTTCATCAACTTTCCCCCTACGTTCGTTCTCGCTGGCGGAGCTGAACAGACACTGGACCCCATCAAAACTCTCTATGACCGGTTGCAAACCGACAATGATGCAAATAGGATTAAATATGTAGAGTACCCCGAGGCGTCGCACGACTTTATCATGGCCGCATACCACGAGCCTGAAAAGACAGAGGGTGCCAAAGAGGTGGCACGTTGGTTAGGTATGGTGTATGCTAAACAATGAGTACATCTAGGATTCTTCGTGGCCGCTTTGATCCCATACCATTTTTTTCGACTTGGTAGTGTGAAGTTTCTCTCACTCTTTTTACAATACTTTTATGTACCGTTGTGTTGCTTTCTCCTTTGTTCCCTTCAAAGGCGTTACAGACGCTGTAGCTGCGCAGATTGTTATCGGCACAAGACAATGCACACTTGAACCAGGTTGGCTGCGATCATACGTAGAGAGTCAGAGGATGGCATTATTGAATCAGTCTGATCATGTTACCAATAAATATTTGATGCCGGTGCAGTGTGCGAGATCAATACTCTCAATCATGATTGGAAGACCGATGTCGAGCTGCGTCGCATTGTATGTATACATAGAGTCCTCGAAATTCGATTGGCCCCAAAAATAAATTACGTAAATTTCCGGAGAGCACGATCACCTAGCTATAAACTGAATGGTATGGATCAACGGCAGAGACACAATATGATCAAGAAAATAGACCAAGAACATGTTCGCGCCCAGAGTACGTCAAACTTGAACCTTCACATCTTTTGCAAACGAACGCGAGTTCGAGGACATGCTGGTGAGCTCCGTTTGGCCCATTTCTCTGACGACCGAGATGTGCGCACGCGAGTTGCTCCTCGTTATTCCCGACGTTGCCCTCGACCTGGACATCGTCTCAAAATCTCTCTGCAAACCATGTGTGAGTCCAAGCCCGACTCTGACCACAATCAGAAGTGGCGTCAACACCTGTCAGACGGGGTCGAGTGTAAACATAAGCGCCAAGAGGGAACGAGCAAAATAGGGCAAACGTACAGCGAGCTGAGAGGCAATATCAAGCGCCGTCAGTGTCACGGGGCTGTTATCGACGTAGAGCCCTAGCATGATGATCGTTGCGCCTGCAAAAAGACCACCCGATTCGACAATGACATATATCGTCGCCAAATACCGATTCTCCATCGGACGGCTGGCGTTGAACGACGCGATTGCGTGGCCCATCCACCAAAGACGGGCAGCAATCGCCAGCGTGATGGAGACGTTGAGGGAGATATCCAGTGTCCACCCGGTTAACCCGAGGCGAGAGACGATCGAGTCGTATAGGCTAATACCCGGGTTTATGATGTATATAACGGTCGCTGCGTACGCTGCCGCTGGTCAGGGCGTTTGTGAGTCGCTTACAAATGTCAGCTAGTGTGCCTACCCATGTGAGTGGCTTCCACTACGATCTATTGAGACATCTCAGCAACGCACAAGCTAAACGGAAGAGTATTTGCTTACGGGGAATATCACAACTTTCCAATTGTGATTAAACACGATGTAGAGACGCCAGATCTTACCAATAACAAAGGTAAGTGCGATTGCGGGTACCATTGATGTGTTGTACGTACCAAAACGATATCTTGGATAAAGACCTGTATGACTCAATCGGTTTTGTCTCACTTGACGGATCACCAAATCAACATACTAGGGTATCATAAAGCACATCCTTGAGAACGCTCAGCGGCGTGGTCGAATCGAGCCAGTAAAGATTGGAGTAGTCTGGTACGTCGGCCGGGGCATATGCAAATGCCTCTAGCAGTTGCCGAAGAGATGCTGCAACGTGGACAGTACATAGAGCAAAAAGGAGGGTGGACGTTAGGACTAGAACCCTGCAAAGAACGATCATTATCATGCTAAGGGAGCCGTACGGGATCAGACCCACCAATGACGGGAGATGGCCCTTCCACCACGCAGGAGAACGAACATGCACAGTCCGTAAACTATACAGCTGCGGTTCTCTTCCTTTAATCTGGCCAGACCGTCTGAAAGAAACTTACTTGAAACCTACCAGATTTTTAGTCGCATTCGTCAAGTCTATTTCGGTGGTACATACCATATATCACGCTCTCCATCCATATCCCTATGATGGATATTTTGTTCATTGGGGGGATCGCAATGCTGGTAGTGGCCATTTCGCGAGAATCGATGGGTTAGCGCCAAACTTGATGATACTCCATCACGGTACACATTTAACGCCTCTAAATATACACGAGGCCGTGCGCCAAGTCGGGTTTTTCGAAACAACCAAGAGTAACAATGGGTCACCGAGAACGAGAAATTGGATAAAAGACCATGTGTTTCGAAGATTCGAAGAAAGCACTGGTACCATATCACTGCACGCATCAGTACAGCGTCAGAGTTATATTTGATGAGATAACGAGAGGGACTGTGACAAGTGCTGAACCTGTATTTGACTTCCTCGGCATCAGCTGCCATGATAGTACCATATACTGTCTTACCCTCGCAAGCCTGAGAGAAACTGAACCTGGTGGCCGTATGGCTGAGAATTCGGGCGGAACTCCGACGATCAAACCACTGCAGCGGGGAACTCCAACAATGCTTACATAATTTGTTACATAATTATTTCCCATCGGAGACGGAATTTATTTCCGAAAGTTGTGCCGGAAGTCGGATGCTGAGTCGGATAAGTTTCACCTCGACGGATTAATTGATCCCTTAGAATTCTGCAACTTCATTCAATCTTTGTTTTCGACACAGATATGCACAGGATTTGTAACAGGTCGCCCAGTGCCAGTGCCCCGTTCCAACAAAATCTGAAAGTGCATACGACAACAAACATGAAACAATGGGCATTGGTAAACGTCAAATTGGTCGCCCTGCTCTTGCTCTGCTCAGATCCAACTCGCTCACAGTCCAGTAAACAAACGAACAAAAACCGGTATTTAACGATTCGATACTTACTGCGCCGGTGCTTCCAAGAGATTAATCAACAACAGCCCTCGGACCAATGCTGCGGTAGTAGTGCCAGTGTGGCCGTAGATCGGATCAACACCCATAATGGTACCGAAACAGCCTGAGATTATCCCCTTTGATCTTTCCTGGGTGCAGCCAACGACGGTAAAGTGCTTTCACGCACCGTATCTGGGTCAGAGGGGGTTCTGACCATCCGTTTCTTTTTTGTTTTGTTTCGGAATCCTGCCCTGCCAATGCGCGGCTGTGAACGACTCGGCGATATATCGGGTTCTGTGCACCTAGAAGATCACATGTGCATCGCACTGAACCAGGGGATTGTTGGCGCGGACGCAATCGTTTTCATTTCATGTATCCTGGGTATAATATGGGTTACACGCTCTAAGCCAGAAAGGTTAACCATCGACTCGGAATAAGACTCAAATTATGCACCTCACTGTGCCTTCACCAATTGTTCACCCATGGGTACTTGACACCAGTCGTACTCCACCTGTATACACGAGGTCCGTTACCTTTGTGTGCATTGCGCTACAAGTCCCGGAATTAATAAACACCTTTGCAACAGACCCGTTGTTGGTTCCGAACTTCTTGCCGACAGAGCCAGCACTTTTGGAGATGGGTGAGTCAAGGTCCTTTACGCGTGTTGCTGGCCTATCTCTCATATTATTTGCCACAATAGACTTAGCGAAGTATGCATGGGTGCCAACTTCAAGTCGTCCCTCAACAAGGGCGAGCTTCAGCAAAGAGCCCGCGGAGCTCTGGCCAAACTTCGGTAGTGCAAACCAGCATTCCTTTTCTCCATCGTATGTTGAGTCAAGCTTTGCAGCTTCTTTTGTCCTATCATCGCGGCGGCCATAGAAGGTCCAGACGACGGGGTAATCACAAGGCGTTGGGTGTACGCACCCATGCAAGATGAATCGGAGTGCGAGTCTTGGCTGGATGCTGCGTTCACCCTCGAGGATAGGGGATCTTCATTGAATGTCCAGGAATTCATTGACAGGATGGTTCGAACCCGCCTCCCGGTCGACTCCTCCGGGAAACGAAGTGTGTTTCAGTGTTACCTCCTTGCGGACAATATCGGCGCATACGGGCTATATTTCCATGGGTCTCACTGTATCCTAGACGGGTGGCCCACCTTGTTCGCACTTGGATTGATGTTCGAGTGGATGGTAGCAGACCCACTCAACACGCCCATCAACTTCGACTTTGGGGCGGAGTACAAGAATCTTCCTCTGGACCCCATTTCTGTGTCAGGTGGGCCTCGCGAAGCTTGGGCAACCTCAGGGGTCGAGCTGTTTGCAGAAGCTGCGCGACAACGCACTAAGACAACGGTCAGTCTAGCTTGCTTTCAACTACGTCTTCCTCATGAACTTCTTTAGCCCATCCTTGTGCTGCTACCTCCATCCCGAAATGTATGTACAGATGGCCCACGAGTGAGGTTTGAACATGTTTTTTCGCCCTCTGAGGCAAACAAAATTGTTGCTGTCTCCAAACGCAATGGCCTTTCGCCAACGCAATTGTTGGAGGCAGCTCATTGCTTGGCTCTGGCTGCCTCGAATCCCGAACTATCCCTTTCCCCAGAGATGGACTTTTCTGCCGAGACGACAATGTGAGTAACTTTCTATGATTTACTGTCCGTTTTACTGAGAAACGTCACACAAGTGCCTCCTTGGAAAAAGAGTTCGTTAGGCACGTCAACAAGAAAACGCACTTCGTATCTGCATTTTCTGTCATGCCCGTTCGTATTGCGATGCGCAAGATCCTAGATGTCGACTCGACGCGAGAACGGCTCCTCCTCGCGGCTTCAGCGTTGAAAGTGGAATATGCGCGTTATCAAGGAAATCCCTGTCTCCCCCATCTGCTCGCTGCCCAGTTCGCCATCCCGCCATCCACAGCGACCGTCGACTCAGGGGACCAACCTGCGCCGCAAATAAACCCGACCATGCTGACGAACCTGGGCAAAGTGGACACGCGTCTGCCCAGCGAGTACGTCAGTCAGAGCGGAGAACGCGTCCTGCGCGTCCATGACATGTGTTTCGGACACCGAATCACGACGCCTCACGTGTATGCCACATTTCGTTTTCCCTCTCGAACGTATTTGATCCCCTCCTTCCCTAGGGTGCTCCATTCTTGGACGTTTGTAGATGGTCTTCATATACAGCTGCAGGTACGTAGGACGTGCCAGCGCGCGCAGCCGGAACTAGTATACGAATGCTGAGGTCCTTTAACCAGGCATCTGACGTGTGGGCGTCAGATTCTGACAAAGCGTACTTAGAGGGCTTTCTCGACACCATGCGACGCCTCGTTCTGGAACAGTTGGATTGATTGCCGATATGTCTTGACGCCTTATTGAAACGCTTTCACGCCACACGGGATAGGAATTCCTCAGACTTGGTGTGGAGACTCGTGCTATTTATACTATGATTGCTCGCATGCTAGGACGGTGTATATGAAGAATCTACTAGTTCAAAAAAAGATTCCAAGAACCCAATGGTGTGACGAATCTCCCCAGTAGCTCAGGGCAGAACAAAGATGGTCATTACAATACGCTACACTCCAGCTACACAATCCACTACACTTCCCGCACTCGCATGTAGGCTGTCATTCCCACCTCTTAAAAGGTATGTAACATGGCCCCCGTCCTGCGACATTCCCGACGCTGCCTCAATGTCAGCCTCCTCAGGCTCATACCAGTAAATACAGCTTTATACAAGGTTCGTCAATCAGCAGATACTTCTTGCTGTCCCTTTACCATTGTCTTGATATAATCTCCGACCTCCAAATTGTAAGCCTGTCCGAGGCAGCCTTGATATGGTTTTCACCGGGACCGACGGTAGTGAGCCCCTCACGGTTGGCATAGATTACCATAGGCTATCCACGCCTGATCCTGCATAGGATAGACGCACGCTTCGGTGACAATAGCGCCATCAATTCCGGCAAAGCTATGCTCCTTGGGGCGCTAATAAGAAGGGGGAGTGGTCACGAGGAGGGTGACGCTCTGAGGAGCCTCTGTGTCAGTGTCAGTGATACGTTTTCCGCGGACAAAGTAGTGGTGAATATGCTCCTTGCCAGCCTGCCACCGAACGGGACTGGGAATAGCCAGACATAACGTTGAAGAAACTAACTCTCGCGCTATCCCCCTGGGCGATCGCTGACATTGGAGTGCCTCAACGAGAGAAAAAGTAATCGATTTAGTTCAGTGTGGTACTTGATAGCCTCAGTAGAGTGGTTGCTTCTTACTGTAAGTAAGTCGTGGCTGGTCCTGTCCAAAAAATAGAAACGAAACCGAAAAATAAAAATAAAAATAAAACCCAAGTACAAACCCAACTAATGCATGCTGGTACACCAAGAAACCGTTGGTTCAAAGCGCGCTCGCCCGGTTTGCGAGGTATACACCACGGGCCCGCCCGTCGGATTTACATAACACCTCACACAATACAACCTGGCGGATCAACTCCCCAAGCAATGCCTTGTTCACCTTGCCGTTTCTAAATCCCGAGGCATGTTAGGTACAATGCCCACAATGGCTGTTGCGCGTAAACGAGCTTACCCTGTCATCGGTAATTTATCCAAGGGAAGGAAACGCGTCGGGACGGCGTAATAGGGTATCGACTCTGCCGCTACGCCCCGGACGGCGGTGACGTCGAGATCCGATGGACAAAGGACGCCCCAGAGGATGTTGTCAATCAGGAGTGCGACGGCTTGCGTCACGCCTGGATAATTTCGCAACGCTGCGGCGACACCATCAAGTTCAACCCTAAATCCCTGAAAGACACGAGCGTGTACTGGATCAACGTCGATCGTCGGGAAACTGCTTAAACTACGTACCTTTATCTTGACCTGATCGTCCATTCTGCCGTGATGTTCCAATTTACCTTCCTTTGTCCATCGTCCCAGGTCCCCGGTGTTGAACATGAACGATCTGCACTTAGTATTAAGTGGATAGAGGCGTTCCCGTGCCCAGCGTTACTCACCCGTCCTTGACGAAAGGATCCAATACAAAGCGTTCTTTGGTCGACTCAGGTTTGTTTATGTATCCGGACGAGATACCACGTCCTGAAGCCCACATGATACCAACTTGACCGATGGGAAGTGGATTTCGATCTTGGTCTAGTATATAGACTCGGTTATTCGGTGTCGGTCGACCGATAGATACCGCTTTCCCATGCTGGTGAACATCAATTGTATTGACGATCGTCGTCTGTGGGATGTTCAGAACGAGGAAGATACAGGGAAAAGTGGCATGCACCTCCGTGGGGCCACAGGAATTGATGAAGGTCGCGGTACGTGACCAACTGTCCGCAAGAGCTTTAGGGCATGGCTCACCAGCTGTGGCAACAAAGCGAACGTTGGGATAATCGTTTGCGCGATAGGATTGGAGGATCGTCGGAGTAGATATGACGACATCAACGCTGCGCAAGACCGTTTCCCACTCTTCTCCGGACTTGCCTCGGATGCACAGGGTGCAGCCATTGACCAAGGAGCCCAGCGTTTCCCAAGCACACATATCGAAAGCGACGTTGAGTAGTTGGGACACTCTTGTTCCTGGTCGCATCCCCACCTTTCCCGGGTATATTGATATTACTGTGCATGCATATAGTTGAGTGTGACAAACGTTATGAAGGGAAAGAACACGGACAATTCATTACATTCCGATGGCTTATACTAACGCCTTTCGGCTGGCCCGTAGTGCCTAAATTTTGGTACAATGAAGTGGATCAAATCCACACAACTAACGCGACACTCACCAGAGGTGTATATGACATATAGCTCATGCTCGCCGACAGAGTGGTCAAAAACAGGGAGAACATGACCATCCGTGGGGCTGAGGCAATTTTCTAGTGATATGACTTCAAGGTGGGGCGGAACTCGGTGCCTAAACGCGGGAAGACAAAGTACAAAATTGGCACCTGAGTCATTGAGGATGAAATGGAGACTTTTGTCTGTCACTATACCGCCGTCAAGCGGTACATAGGAAGCGCCAGCTTTGAGGACAGCGAGAATGGCGACGACCATCGCTATCGAGCGCCGAACAAGAAGACATACACGTTGTCCGGGATATACTCCCCGGGATCGGAGTCGTCGTGCGAGTTCGTGCGAGCAGCGGTCCAGGTCTTGATATGAGATTCTCTCTCGACCGTGCTCAACTGCAATGGCTTCAGGTCGCTTTCGGACACGTTCAGAGAACGCATGGTGGACGCATTCAAGACGGGGGTTGTAGTGAGCTCCGACACCATACAAGACGAAACGAGCCCTATCTGCGATTGAGAGCCGCTTTACAGAATCGGCGGAGAAGATGGAGGCTGTTTCTCTGTAGAGTGATTCGGTTTGAAAGGAGGGATACCCGAATCCATGGGATTGATCAAGTTGATTGGCGAAACGCAGAGCACGAGGTGCTCTGGAATGCTCCCAGAGTGCGTGTGACGCCATTACAGATACCTAGAAGTGAAACGAGACGTGGGGCGAAGTATCAGAGGCTGTCTTTAGTATCATTTACGATGTAATTCTGCATCGAGTGGAGTCCAGAATTATTCGCACTGCACTGCTTCTGTACCACACAGCTGGTTACCAGTCTTGTTTGGCTCCGCCGCGAGGGTGTTAAGATTCCAAAATCCCAAGCTGTGAGAGACTGGGCAACCTTGGTGGCGCGGTATATTATCGGCTGTGCGCTGCACCGTCATACCGATCAAGAATAGCATCTTCATGCACTGATCATCTGATGAACAGTCCGTGCCGACATCCTACGTATCTTTATGTAAGTGGAGTTCGCAATGCAAAGTCGGAGGCAAAGAAGCCGCTCGAAAACCAGGGTGACGCAGAGATAATGGTACTACCGCGGACATACCTTGAGCCAAACGGAACCGAGTGCGAGTGTGAGCAACTTGGGACTTCTCGTGTGACTCTCGTCCAGATAAGCGACACGTGAGTGGTTTGTCTGGTACTATCAACTTGTCGTCTTCAGAGTCGAAAGAGACGGCTCCAACAAGTTAGGGCATCTCGGACGACCCATGGCTTGGCCAGCTTGCGACATATTTGTACATCAATGTTCAAGACTCCAGCAGAACACAAACTTTGGGCATTATTTGGCCACCATCATTCTGAGAAATCCAAGCGTGGTTCATCGTTTACCATTCCTGTGGGTTGTCGGCGAAAGATGACGTGTTCTTGAAGGCTCTCGTAAGTCGTCGCCGTGCACAAAATGCCCTTTGGCTACAGGGGATAGGCTAGGTGGGCTCGTGTTGAGCGATGCAAGTGGGTATGGTTCCCGAGAACGCTGGCAATCAGTGGTTCGACCAACAAACTCGATGTGGGGAAAACAGCAAGGTGTCACTGGCACTCACCTGATGGTCCCTCCTACTAGTAGCTCGAACCCGATATTTCCCTTCCGTACTTCGGGGACACAACTCTTGAGCGACAATAATTATCCCTGCGATTCCGAGTGAAAAGTGGCCCAGGATCTTTGTCCTGTTGCTCCAGTGGTTGAGTTCAAGTCACGGGTTGACATACGGGGATTAAAAATGTCGTAGCGAACCACCACGGCGTAGCTCGAGACCATACTAGCCATCTGCATCAGACATGGCCTCCACAACTGCTGCTGCTGTAGAAATGTCTTTTCCCTTCGCTTAGAGCACTTCTGACACTGTGTATAGCTGCGGCAGTTCACGTTCTTCGACATCGAGCCCGTCAAGGATGTTCACGACCCAGCAAGCCCACCTGACTTGTTTAAGGTGCAGTCAGGCCTTAACCCGTCGTTCTCTCCTGTTGACCTCTGAACGTTAGAGTGCCCCAGAAATTTCCACCGTGATCTCTTCTTCTCATGGCTTGGTCGTCGCAGACATCCATGGAAGTGTCCATCTTCTTAACCAAGCTTTCGTTACTGTAGCGAGCTGGATCGCCCATGTGGGTGGACGGGTTACTCATATGGTGGAGGAGATGGGCATTCTAATATCCATCGGGGTGTGTGGTCGTGTTCCTCAGTATTCATTCCAAGCTTGACTCGCAGGTGCGCCAAGGACGAAGATAACGTGCGCTCGTCTGTTATAAAAGTATGGGATCTGGGTAAGACAGATAAGAGGACAGGCGTACCTGTCCTCCTCCGCACTGCCAAAGTGCAGCCAACCGGGAAACCCCATCCTGTATGCTCTGTTCCGGTTGCGTTCTCCACGCGGACTCACTACCAAGTATAGGTCACCACTCTCGCATTAACTTCTACCCTCTCTTTTCTTTCCGTTGGTCTCGCAGATGGCACCGTTCTTCTGTATCGCCATCTGGACCAATCTCTGTCATCAACATCCTCATCTGCTTCCATCCCGAAACCTCGAGTTATTCACGAAATTGCGACTGAACCAGTGACGTTTTTAGCATTCACTACTGCACCTGCATCGGTTTCCATGGATCCACTATCATCGTCTACTGTCGTAGATCCTTCGAGCACCGGCTCCCTTCCGACGCTTTCACTCGTCATCGTTACAACCTCTTCTACTTATGTCTACCCAATTTTACCAAAGCCTTCTAGCCCCACAGCTGTCCTCGTTGACGAGATGGGGGCAGGTTTACGTTGTGCTTGTGTCGACTGGAAAGCACGTTGGGTTGTTTTGGGAAGAGACGAGGCAGTGGTCGGCATTGGAAGTGGTGGAAGGTTAGGTGTGGTTAGCTACGAAGGTCAGTACGACTCCGGTCTTTCATTCTTGGATTCGAGAATGATTCATCTGATTGAGTCGCTTAGGGCGCAAGTCTTCGTTGTACACACACCTGAACTATGTGGTCGTGGTTATCCCTGCGTCAACGGCTACTTCTGCGACGCTTTCCTCGAGCGCTACAACGAAAACTCCCGGTCCGCGACAACGGAAGCTCACTACCGACGCATCCTCGCTGTCGAACGTTCTTTCCTCGGGTCCTGCGAACGGGGTCACTGACCCGGACGCCGCACGGGTCGTACTCATCGACATGGAGAACAAGATGATCGCATACGTCGGAGTATTCGAGCGTGGTGTCCGGGACATCGTGTCCGCATGGGGGTCTGTGTATGTCTTGGGGAATGATGGAGCGGTTGGTGTCTTTCAATTGCATGTGTACCCTAGCATTGACTGAACGTTACTCAGGTCACTCGTTTGGCTGAGAAGCCGACCGGCACGAAGCTCGCACTGTTGTACGAGAAGCACCTCTACTCTCTCGCGCTGTCGTTTGCGTACACACAGAATCTGGACACGACAGACGTACATCGACATCATGGCGATTATCTATACGAGAAGGGCGATTATGAAGGTGCGATGAAGGAATATCTGCAGACGATTGGTGGTGTCCGGGGAAGTTATGTCGTACGCAAGGTATGCCGTCATGGTTATATTTTAGCTCTTGCTCGTACTGACCTAGACACAGTTCCTCACAGCCAATCTCACCCCACTCTTGATGCTTTACCTACAAGAACTGCATGCACATGGGCTCGCGAATGCTGAGCATACGACCCTGCTCCTCAATACCTACGCCAAGGTGGGAGATGTCGCCAAAGTGGATGCGTTTGTTCGCAGTGAGGGAAGAATTGTTGGGACTGTCGCGTTCGATGGCAAAACAGTCCCTGGGGAAGGAACGAGCCGAGAACCTCCGTTTGATCTTGACACCGCGATTCGTGTTTGTCGACAAGCGGGGTTCTTTGAGCAGGCCGCATATCTAGCGAAGAGGTGGGGGAGACACGAAGATTATCTGAGGGTCGTCGTGGAAGATATTGGTGCTGGAAGTGGAAATGCGAATGCGACCGAGAAAGCGGAGAAGGGAAAGATAGAGAATGGATACAGGGTAGCAGTTAGTTATCTGAGAGAAGTGGGCGGAGTCGGTGTAAGTTCTCGTCTCCCATTCATTGCTCGGGTGATAATTGATCGACGTTGGGTTCGGTTCCCGAACCGTTAGGCGGAATCAAACCTCGCTCGTTATTGTCGGGCTCTTCTGGATAACCTCCCGAACGAAACCACACAATTGCTCATTGATCTGTGTACCATTTCCGGACCTCTCCCACCTTCAGAAAGTCCTCAATCCCCAGCACAGGGAACATCGGCGCCTTCATATCTGGCTTTACTCTCCCTCTCACGAGCACCCGCAGTGCCTCCAACGTTGACGGGCAGTGACGGTGCCGGGAAGAAAGTGGTGGACAAAGAAGGAGAGGAGGATCTGATGACCGCATTAGCTGGTGGACCTAGCGCTCAATCTCTCGCGCCACAAGTACGATCCACGAGCGGTCCAGGGACGCAGACGCCACCTAGACGACCATCCCCAACGCTCTTCTTTGCCCATTTCGTGGACCACCCCGGGTGTTTTACGACGTTCCTCGAGACGGTGGCACAGCGGCGGTGGGGACAGACACTGGACGGTGGCGGTGGTTCGGAGTCGGGCGCCGTGGTTGTTGGTGCGGGCGAGGATGAAGAAGCAGAGAAACGGGACCAGGCTGCAGTATGGAATACCCTACTGGAGCTCTATCTCGACGAGGGCATCGAGGGGGGCCAACATACCCCGTGCGAGCACCACAAAGTCCTCCGACTGCTTCATTCTACCCACCTTCCATACGATCTCACTCATGCACTGGTTCTTTGCTCGAGCCACCAGTATACACCCGGACTAATTCTTCTATGGGAGAGGATGGGTATGTACGAAGACGTGTTGCGATTCTGGATGGAAGAACACAACTCGGGCAGCACGTCTGTGACCGGCTTTTCCCAATCTTCGCCTTCGGCACAGGTTATTTCAGCGCTACACAAGTACGGCCCTGATAATCCACAGCTTTACCCGCTTGTCCTCCGGTTCCTAACTTCGACACCTGCGCTCCTCACCACACACCAGGCAGACCTCGAGGTCCTCCTAGAACATATCGAGAGCGAGAAGATAATGTCACCTTTGTCTGTCGTACAGGTTCTCAGTCGGAACGAGGTGGCAAGCGTCGGACTTGTTAAAGGTTGGCTGATGAGACGGGTCAAGGAGGGCGTGGAGGAGATCGCGACAGTGTGTTTCTCTCTGTTCTGCTCCCTTCGTTGACGAGACAATGATACTCACAGGATCAACAACTCATCTCTTCTTACCGCTCAGAGACGATGGCGAAATTGAAGCAAGTCGAGGATCTCGAGGATACAGGGCATCCGAGAGTATTCCACGTCACGCGGTGCTCGCAATGTAACGGTCAGCTCGATCTTCCGAGCATCCATTTCATGTGCAATCATAGCTATCATCAACGGTATGTCTCACTCGCTTTTCTTTTCTCAACGATGTGCGGTTCTGATAATCACCGAACGTAGATGTCTCTTCGAGAATGATACTGCTTGCCCGCTCTGTACCCGTCAACACGGTGTTATCCAAGAGATCAGGCGGAATAATGAACGGCTGGTGGACCAGCACGATCTGTTCCTTGCCGAGGTCAAGGAGTCTGGCTTCAAGGCTGTTGCGGGTGGATTTGGGAGGGGATGGCTGCGCATTGGCGGGAACGCGGCGATTTCTGGGTGAATCAATCCCGTGGGTTATGCACTGCTGTCGTGCATCTCAGATTATTATATAGTTCACATAGTCAGCAATATCTTGCCATGGTTCGTGAAGAAACGAATTACACATGCATTTCAAAGAAGTACACGAAGAACAAGCACATGGTAAACACAAACCTATGCGCGCTTGCGCTTCAAATTCGGCTTCAAGTTCTGTCCCGGTACCGCGCACAAAGGGCCACGTTCGAGCGACGTGTGTTCTGGTGTATCGAATTCGATCCCGAGATCTTCTGCAAGAGCAGTAGCGTCCTGCGGCGGCAGAGAGTCCGTCACGAGCTGCCAAAAACTAGAAGCAATGCTAGTCAACGTGCACCTCAAGGAAGCGTAGACGATGGGTATATGCGAACTGACGAAGTGAAAGTTTTCTTGCGACGGCCCCATTCGGGTCGCCATCTGTTCCAGTCTATGTCGAGTTGTGCGAGGTCGTCGGATGAGATAAGGGGCACGCCGCTACGCAGCGGAGCAAGCCTCTCCGACAAACGGGCGATCTAATGCAGTAGATGACATCAACGACGATCTGTGTAGATGGTTCTTACTGTCTGGTTCGCGTCTTCTATCTGAGCCTCGAGTTCGACGTCCGTGGGCGTGCTTTTGAGTTTGTTGAGCTCTGGTAGGTGTCAGACGGAACAGGCGTAACGAGAGCGTTTTTCAAAACCTGATTGCAAGCTCTTTACTTGCGCGGCGACGGTGTTGTTCGCCTCCTCGATTGTTTTACATTCTGTTTCTAGAGCTGCCAGTTCGTCTGCACCGAGGGTATCGATGTCGTTCTGATTCGCGACGTAAAAGTTGGTCTTCCCTAAATAAACGCGTTTGAGCGTGCTCATCATCGTCTTAGGGCGCATATACCGTATGTTTTCTGCACGATCGCGCCCTTCTCGGCGATCGAAGCGAGGATCTTGGCCGTCGTTGCTTTCGGGACTGCGCCCTTCAAGTTGGCTGAAATGTCGACGGCACCGAACGGCCTGTTCATCTATTAGATGTTTAATGGCGCATATAGGCACGGGATTTCACTACGATTACCCTTTTCATGTACTGCAAAATGGCATCTTCGGCTGCGGGTGAGGTGGGTATACTTCGTTAGATTCCCAAGTAGCTTATCTACATACCGTCCTGTCCTTTCAGAATTTTGACATCGTTCTTGGCTTTCGTTGCCATGATTGTAAGTCAGACTCCCTTGTGGTTAGTTGAAGAATTCGCAAGTGCGGTGGGCGATTACATAATTTAAATCGTGTGACTGTTAATGTGACACAGTGCATTTGTCCCATTGTGATAATATGTGAGCAGCTACCCTAGCACGCAACGTTGATCAATGATACCTTCACTTGTCTAACTTCCATCATATGCATTCTGCCCTGTTCCTCGAAGAAATCTTGCATGTTATCTTTGTTCACTGTTACCCCAAACCTCGCTTCCCGTCTCTGCCGGAGCAGGGCCACCCTGCTCATGACCTTGTGGCATTGGCTACTACATGTCGGGTCTTCAAAGAGCCAGCATTGGACGTACTGTGGACGGAATTGAAGGGTATAACTCCTCTAGCAAGGTGTCTTCCTGGAGTATGTCTTTTGAAAGACTCAATGTCTGGTTGTCCAGTGAGGCCTTTCCTTTGTGCGGGAGTAGTGACTGATTTTTAGTTTACACAGACCTATTCGTTCAAATGACAATTGAAAGAAACCGAGCGGGAAGCAGTTAAAAGGTACACGCGCCGTGTCCGCGCTCTGTCCGTCGTGTATCCGCATTGCTTCGATCCGGAATCTCTCGCGGATCTTTGTCTGCCATCTATGACCGATCCACTCTTCTCCAATATTCGGTGATTGTACTTTTTCATCACCGATCAAACCCTTCCTTTGATCTACCACATTGTTGTTCCAGAGTTAAGGTGGCTCTTCCTTGAGTTTGGAGTGTCAAATATTTCATCGTGCGAGAGCCTCGTCCAATCGCTTGGGCCTGGCTGTCCCAACTTGAAAACGATACAGATTTTCTCCTTTTCTGCAGTGGTTGCCCTGGACGAAATCATGAGTCGACACATTCGCCGCTGGACACACCTTCAGGAGGTGGATTGCGCCAGATTTAGCTTGGACATCGACACACTCTTTCATCTCTCCCTCATGCCCGGCTTGACTGCGCTTTCATTCATGCTCAGCCATGAATTAATGGATCAAATCGCATCCTCCAACCACCTGCTTGTCTTTTCTGCACTGCGAAGACTGCTAGTAACAATCGGATCGATTGTCCCCATTTCCAAACTGTTTACGCACATGCAACTCCCAGCCGTTTTAAATATATCTGCTGTCTTTAACTGCACGTCTCCTCCGAGGCACGTTATCAGGTCATTCCTAATGGCGCTGCAAAAAGCCTGTACTGGCCAGGTCGTTAAGCATTTGTCCACATCCCACATCGCGGCCCTGGATCTTGTGACTTTTGTCAACCAGAACTTGGAACATTCCGTGCTTACTCTCGAGGATATCCATTATTTCACGGCGCTCAACCTCACCTGCATATCTATCGGACTCGATTGCATCGTAGACTTGAAAGACAGCGATTTACTGGAGATCGCAAGTCAGCGGCTCATATCTCTGATCATAAATGATAATCATGGATGGAAAGCTTCTGGAATCACACTGGCTGGCCTGGCACAGTTCCTCCAGCGATGCCCGTCTATGAGCCTGCTTTGCATCACCCTCGATACACGGGGTTACACTTCCCCTCCTCAAATACAAACATGCGGAGGCAACCCCGCATGAAAACTTAGAAACATGAACGTCGTCGACTCTGTTATTGAAGCAGAGTCTGTCCCAGCGTTGGCGGCTTTCTTTGCAGATTTTTTCCCGCTGCTCGCCCATGGCCCATTTTACTTTAGAAGTTGGGGGGGCTTGATGATGCACCGCCATCACCGGGATTGGAGAGGGTCTACATGAAGCGATGGCAAGACGTATGCAATCTAGCGAAACAAAAGTTACTGGAGCGGTCCGAGAGATCGGCAGGTTCAAAGTCGTTGCGCTCGGAGTCGTCAGCGGAATCATTGGCATGTACCACTTTTGGATATTATTCTGGCCTCGCCTGTGTCCTAGTTCGGATGAACCAGGTCGTGATAGTGTACGCAGTCATTTGTGGTCCTCAAATGAGAAAACACGTGTCCCTAAAACACCCCAAGTTTCCAAGCCCTGGCTCGATCATGTCAAAATCGCCCGCTTTGAACTATCTTCTTGGTCTAGCTGCGTACCGGCCGGGACGTGCAAGAATATCCAACAGTTCATTTACATTAACTGGATCCTAGTCGACAATAGTAGATGCATGTGTCAAGTACAAGGAATGACATATGGTGGTCTAGTGGGATAGGCAGCATTATGTGTAGAGTAGAGTGTACAGTCTAGTTGACCAGGAAACCTGGCCATATTACCGTGTCGTTGATACACTTGAGTGGGGGTGAGATATATATATCTAGATCTATCGGATGTTTAAGCAACATGCATTTACAATTCACATGTCGGAGTCGAGCCTAGAAGCGGTCCGGCGTCTAGCGCGACAAGCCCTCGCGTGACTGTACTGGACGTCACGGCGAGAGAGAGGCAAACCACATTCAACGCAGCTTACCCTCACGCGAAAGTGGCGGGTGACGATGTGCCTCGGGATGCTCTCCCGTTGCAACGTTTTCCCGCACCCTGCCCACGGACAAACCACCCGGTCCTTTCCAGTGCTGTGAAACTCGTGGTCCCGTTTGAGGTGGTCGCGTACAGCTGGGCGGGTTCCGCTCACTGCGGCGTTGCAAGGCGACCCACCAGTCACACATTGGCAGATGTGGACGGTATTCGAGGGATCCGGGGCGGGGCTCGCGATGGCAAGCGGAGCTGGAAGCGTGGCGGCGCTTCCTCCAAAGCCATGGAAGGTCGACGGGAAATGGATCGCAGCTTGAGCTTGGGATTGGTCAAACGCGCTCACGACACCGGTCGGTTCGGGGGGGCTTTGAGGATGTAGTGCCGTTAATGAGGCAGAGGAGGGCGGGAGCGCGGACGGATGAGGAGAAAGAAGAGCTGCCGGCGTCGTTTCACCCGCTTGATGAAAATGCGGTTGCTCAGCGGAAGGGATTTCATATGAAGGTTCCGCATTTGCGAAGCTCGAAGCCGGCACTGGATCATGTGCAATTGACTCGTCGAGTGGGGGATTCGGGTAGCTTGGTAACAAAGGGATGGACACCTCCAGAGGGTCGTCAGGAGAGCGAAATGGTTCTGAAGGAATGGGAACGGTGGAATGATCGAGAGGATCAGGTAGTGGAAAGCTGTTGTCGACGAGATGACTGGGTCAATCGCTGTTTGCAGAGCAGTTGGCACACGTACTCTAGGTAATAATAATAAGGAACGAGAGGAGGGTAGTTTTGCTGGGTATGAGTTGGCTCAGAATAAGTATTATAGAGATGATTGAAGGGGTGGACGTCGACGACGGGACGAAGAGAGGATGTCGTGGCAATGTGTGCCATGTTTAAGGAGAGGCGGTTACCTTTGTTAAAGGCGAACGAATGTATTGGTAGGAGTAGTGTCCTTTTATATCTATGGCTGGACCGAGCTAGCGCCCATCCGCTGCGCTGATCCGAATGAGTTGACTTAATGGTTCCTGTGGAAGCAACGCCATTCTGGAATTAGATAAGATGGCGTTGTTTGGGCTGCGGATCCCTCCTTTCGGAAAGTCATCTAGATCCAAGACAAAGAAGCAGTCAATGATGGTCCGTCACAGGACACTGAAGATGGAGGGCCCAAGTTTTGTGGGCTACAGCGATTGTAACTCCAAGGACCCGACGATTGTATGACGCCGGTCGGTCTATCCGGAGCTTGGGTCCGTGGCAGGGCCTTGCCACTCTCCGAGACAGTACTTATTTGATTTTCGTACAACCGAAAGTAGGGGCTAGTACGGAACCTTTCCTTGGCATTGTTATCTAGGACGGTACACATTGATCAGTGACGGCAACCTGGCGATGACAACCACCAACTTGAATTTGAGGAGAATCTATCAATTACCTTGTTCACCAGATGAAACTCAATAGTATTGGAACCTGGCATTGGCAGCTCACCTATTCACCGCAGCGTTGTTATAGAGTAGTGTTCGCAGGCACGGGACCGAAGGTTACCCTAAGACCCATACAGCAGTTGATCATGTTACGTCCAATGGTGATGTCCACATGGTTCCGTCGCGTGCGGACACTGCGGAGGGCAGAAAGGACCCAAATACATCCCGAAAACCACCCTGCCGCAGATCTCGTCAATGATTATTCAGGACAGAACCTTCCATGACAGAGGTATTCACACACGTGGAGGGGAAGTACAGAATTAGGCAGAGGCGCCAGTGGGGGCCTGGGCTTGCTGCCACCAGGTGTTGAAGTCGTAAACATTCGACATTTATGACTCGTGGGCTGATGAACGCAATTGTTGTCGGTGATCTTGGCCCGTAACTGATTTCTCCGATATGAGTGCCGAGCGCCAACGCAATCTTTGAATGTATTCGTGTTCCTTGGCAACTGGCCACATATCCGAAAAATAATTACATTGGTGAGGGAGGTAATTTGTAGATCAGTGTGGCCCGGTAGCGAGTCCTCGAGGCTTTTGGGACGGACCGATGATTGTGACCTGACGGCACTACCAGCGCCCGATACGCCGCATCAGCGAGTAGCAAATGTAACTCGTCTTCTCACGTCCAACGGCCGCCTGTCCACAGCTGCGGGGCTGTGAGCGAGTAGTCTAGGTAAAGTTATGTGACCCGAATATTCCTGCACCAGGGGGATTCGAACCCAGGTGCTGGGCAGCAGTTTCGACCACAATGACTATGATCCCACAAGGTGCAGTGGACAGAGCTGTCTCCTGAGATAGGCGACTCTGTCCTAATTCGGGTATTATATAATGCCTAGATACTTATTAGTGTTAAGATTGAGATTTATTGGGAGTGACCTTGAACTCGTATCAGTGTTGCGTAATGCGGAAATCTTAGCTTTGGGCCCGATATGAACAATCTACATAGCCATGCCATCTGCGCGCTCGGACGCAAATCCGTGAACAGGTTAATATTATGAGGAACTTCTGTTCCAAAGATCTGTTGACTATAAGCGTATACTCAGCTCAGTGGCGCAACGTGAGAAGGGTGTGGCTTGCGGACGTGAACACGAGGCATGACAGGCTTTGACAGCATGTCAAAACCATTCCATCTGGAGATTCCTTCACGCCGCATCTTGGTGTTACACTGTGTTACAGTAGTAGAACCTTACCGAATCGATCCCAATAACGCCTCTTCCGGATACTATATGCCAGAACCCTTGGCAATGAGCGTAGCTAGCAGCTAGTGACTGAGAGCTCCCATCCTCCAGCTGCGTGACACAGTTGGGTGGTAATGCGCAAGGCTTGTCGACACTATGTCTGTTGTTAAGGACCACGTATAGTTTCGGAATGCTCGACCGGATACATACCGGATCGGTGACATTGACCACCTCGCTTAGTGTACTCTTAGACTATCAGCACACCAGGGAGACGATGCACTGCGAGCAAGAGGATAGGTAGTTGCTGAGGGCAGTTACATGGCACGAGGGCAGCGCGGTGCCATACACTGTGTTATTCGAGGCTATTGTTAGAGGGCACACTGTAGCGAAAAAAAGGTTGCCAGCCCAGGAGCCTGGCCGCTGCTAGAAAGTGACTCAACTACGTACGTATCCATTCAGAACGGAATGTTTTCACGGAAGCAAAATCAGGATGATTCAGCTCGCCGCCGCATCAGGCCGCATCTGTTTGAGTTTGCTGGCGCGTTTAGGCCTCACTGGGTGCAGCCAGGTGTTGGCCTAAGCGTCAACTCGGAAATGATTGGTACCCGAGGAGCTCTCCCAGTGGTAATTACAAATAGTTTTCCGATTTTTTTTTGACATCCCGTCAACTCGGCAGATTTGTCTTAGCAAGGGGTGGAGCCAAGAAGCTGACAGTTGCCAAGGGTCTGGAATCTCGACCCAAAAGGATAGTGTACACTAAGTACATAAATATCGTATCGTACTTACTAGTAACAACGCGCATGCGCCAAGTTCCAGTTCCCCGAGTCCTTGGAAAACTAAAAGCAGTTGGTTTATAAATTATAGCTGCATACGTCTGACCTAAAAAATAATTAAAATTAATCCGTACGGGGAAAAACATCCACTGGGACTGGCAGTGGTTGCGTCGCGCTGCGCTCAGGCGGTTGCGTTCAGTTATATCGCCTCGGTATGGGTAGTAGTAGTGTCGCGGTATTGTCTTCCTCGGCTTTTGCAGTCTCGTGCGCGTCCGTGGTGGGTCCCGGGCACTCCATCCATCTCCTGTGCGTATCCCGTCCGATGCGGTCTCGATTCGACCATCCGACGTGGTGAGCGTATCTCGTCACTCAGGTCGGACTGACTATTCTAGGCTTCGTTTTCATTCGTCCACGTCAACGGGGTGGGTTTACATATTCGGTAGGCTACCTGGAGTTATTGGAAGGTGGTTCGGGTGGTCCAGGTACGTCCGGCCTTGTGCGCTCGTGCCGTTGGTGCTGACCCGCCTCGTCTCCAGCTAGCGGCCTCGTTACGACTCGTTCGGGCCGTCGCCTGCGCTGCTCGCTGCGCCATCCTTCCAGTCGTCTCCCATCCATATCGTCGCTTTGGCCATCCTCTGGCGCTCCCGATCGCCCTCGACGCCTCTAGGGCGTTCCTGGTCAGTGTAGGAGTCGACTGGTACGACCGTTTTGTTGCCCGGCTTGCTCCGTGCAGTTGTGCACTCACTTCGTGGACTAGAGCATCGCGCCTCGTCGCGCTTCTTCTTTTTGTCTGGGGGTCGTTCGACTGGACTGGGGTGCTCCGGATATGTCCTCGTCATTCGTTGAGGTACGCTGATCAGTCGGGGATCGAAATCAAACGTATGTATTAAATTAGATAAGCGAATCACTTTGCAGAGAGATTTAACTGTGCCCGAGAAAACCCTCCCCCCACGGGGAACCCCTAGGTTCGTACATTGTCTGTGGACCAAGGGGAGGCTCTCGCCGATCAAAAATGCCCAATGCCCATGGGATTGGTGGGCAGCACGAGACCGGAGAACCAGAGTTCCATACGGCTCTGGCAGTGGCGTTCCCGTCGAGCAGGAGGCGTCCCTCGGGCCAAGCCTCTCTCCCATCCCACCCCAATCGTATCACCACCTCTGTCTGGGTCGCACGCCGGTGGTGCCTGCGAACATTTACACTGCCTGGCCAACTCCCGGATACATGGCCGATAGCACACACGGAAAGGTGACGGTCGGGGTAGCGGTAGCCCCCTGATGAGACCCTTTGCAGGGTCGAAACCGCACGCATCCGTCCTCCCTACCTCTACTTAGCCATACTGTACAGGCCCAGATCTTCGGAGAAGGGCGCCTGACGGACGCCGCAAGTGGATTGATGGCCCGACCTCCCCGACCGTCCGCAGATATTGCACCATGCCTTTGACCCTCGCCACTACCACCCCTTGCTGAGTAAGACGATTCTACTTACCGTCAACTCACCCTGGTGATTGGTCAGGCGACAAGTCAGGCCCGTCTAAGGTCACACAATGGTGGGACAATACTTTATGGTTTAAAGCAACTCGCAGACCTACCTACTATGTCGGACGGTTCTGGTACTGACCACTGTGCTAGTGTCAGAATGGATGCAAGCAGCCCCCATTGCGAGATTGCATCAGAGTCTAGATTCGCGGAGCATCGTCTCCCTGGGGTGTTTTGGGGTTCTTCGCGCTCGACGGGCATGCCTTGAATGCTCAATTACATGGATGTCGATTGTCGGCACATAGAGTGCAAAGAATGACTAGGAAGCTATAGTCATGTATACCGGTCCTTAACATTAATAGTATATATCACATCGTGTGCACGCCTCAGGGACCATAACCTCCACACAGGATATTTCAGGCACATCGCATTGAGCGCAAGCCTGGTTAAATTGTGGGTCGTTAACATACAGTGGTTACGATAGGATCTCAGGCTCGGCGACGCCGCGAACGCAAGCCAGGCTCTAAGTATTACTACATACTACATACTAGTGGATACATAATAATCCAGCTTTGGGATTGAAACACGTAGAGTATAACTGGATGACTCGGTTATATTAGCAGTGGTCGGTATCGTAGGTGAGGTCCAGCCTGGAGCCGTTGCTGTGTCGGGTTGAATATGAGGGATGAGTGGAGAACCTGGGCACATCGCCGTGCCTGCGCAGTGACATCGTTTCGGTCAGAAAGGGTTGGATCCGTTGGGGATGGTTGAACATTGAACGCGCGATCGCACTTGACACATTGGTACGCAGCTGGGAAGAAGATGCCTGGCCCTTCGCCCGACATACTCTCGCGTGACTATACTGGACGTCACGACGAGAGAGAGCTATCCCACATGCAGGGCAAGTCACTTTCACGCGAAGGTGACGAGTGATAATGTGCCGCGGGATATTCTCCCTCTGCAAGATTCGCTCGCATCCCTTCCACAAACACCGGATGGACTCTTTCGCGGCGCCGCGGAACTCGTGTTCTTGTTTCAGGTGGCTACGCACTGCTCGAATGCTGCCGTTCAACACCGCATTGCATGCAGACGAACACCGACAGATGTGGATAGTATTCGACGGTGTTGTGACCGAAACTTCATTGACAGTAGAAACCGGAATCAGGGACAGAACTACAGTGACATTTCCTGCAAAGCCTTCGAAGGGCGAGGATTCCTGATAACCAGAGTGAATCGCAGGATGATCTCGTGGTTGGACAACACTGCTCGTGGAATAAGGCGGAGTGGTTCTCGATTGAGCTGCGTCAATGTGCAAGGGATCCTGGATAACTTGCGAATGTGCCAAGGCACACTCATCGAAAGAGTGTGGAGCTCCGGACAGACCGAAGGGAGCTTGGAACGTCATTTCAGCCGCTTGATACGAAAGAGGATATTCATCCGCTAAGCTCGTGACCGACCCCGTACTATCTGCCATCGATCCAACTGGCGGCCCTTGATTCGTGTAACCTGGTAAAGAAAGTGCGGGGTCATTGCGAAAGTCTTGAGAAGCGAAATGTTGTGCCTGGATGCCATCCTTTGTGGTGACGCGAGCCGAATAAATGGGCGTATTAACATGATCGATGCGACTGCAAGGCGAAACTCTGCAGTCAGCAACATGGACGAACATCAATGGCCGTTCGCCAAGTGATCGGCGACATACTTCGAAGGATAATTATCTATGAGTGTGTGGTCGATTTCCTCGTCACTGGTCGGCTGCCCAAAATAAGTAGATTGCGAGTTGTCGAAGATGTCCGCGACAACAGCAGGTCGAGAGGAGAATGTCATAGGAATTGGGATCAGACTTATTGAAGGGAGAGTCGTCTCTGTCAGAGATAGACAGGGTGCATTGAAGGCAGTGAAAACGTCCACTCTTTATAATGACATTGGGATTTCGATCAGATTCAGATTTTTGGGGGGTGATAGACCAAAATGGATCCAAGGGCTTCCTGTGAAAGCAACGCCATCCTAAAAATTGATAAACTGGCGTCGTTGGAGGCGGAACCGTTTTTCATCGCGAAAGATTCAATTCATCATACCCCCTTCGAGTCAATGATGATCCGCCGAGAGCAAATTCTGGATTCGTTGACGAAACAAACAAGTATCGGCTGAGAACATGCAGACCAGGGATTTGATCGTAATCGTCGAACTGACGACGCCAACGATCGCTTGGGAAGTTTAAGGGTCCCGTGGTTTGTCATACTTGCCAGTGGGAAATGCGGTTCGCACCCACTAGGCAAAATCTAGATCGGTCCAGCCTGTCTAAGCTCTCATCTAGACACGATAATACATCAATGACGGCAAGCTAATAAAGATAACTGTAAACAACACACCGAGAGATTCTGCCAGTCACCTTGATCGCCTTAGCACAAGCGGCGCGCGACTTTGTGGTAAAGTTGAGTCTTTAATCATCGAGTTGGAGGGGTAGGGTCAATCCCGTGGTATCATTCGGCCGAGGATGACTTGCGCCAAGTTTTTTTTTGAAAAACCGCCGTGGAGAGCATCTCGTTAATGATCGATCTGACGGAACCTTCAATAATAGATTTGAACACGTGGGTTACCAGGGGGATTCAGAATTAAGTCATGGCAGCGGCGCCAGGCCGGACAAGGCCTCAAGATTCCAGAAGTTCGTAACTCCCCAGTTCATCATTCCCCATGCTGGCGGTGGCAACACTGGAGCCACAATCGGTTTCTCTGATGTACGTGCCGGGCAGCCGCATCAGAAACTTCGAGGAGATGCATCGTGCGATCCTTGACAACAGCCATCATGACCTCCAAAAAATATTTGTTGAGGCGGTCTGTTACGTGATCGCAAGAATAGTACTTACTTACTTAGACTTAGCTCCCCAAGCCATGGGATAAGTAGTGATCACCCGATCACCCTCACATCCAGAGCCGGCCGTTGGACCGTAAATGCCATCGATGAGATTGGCCCGTACCAGAATAACTATGGAACTTGACATTTTCCCGTTCTTCCGCCGGACAAGACACGACCATTTCTTCCACGCTTCTCTGGCAATGGTGGCCTGTTTGCCCCATATCACGTCAATCATGCTCAAAGTTCGTAGACCGCATGCCAACCTGTGCTTGATCGCGTGGATGAAGCCGAGTCAGTTGCATGTCCCGGGGCGAGACACGGAAAAAAACTTGCAAGAAGCTGGCATGCGTTTCCCTCTTTTCGAGGTTGTATCCAAGAGTTGGCGTGTCGAGTAGTATCAACTCTTCAGAAGTTGGGATCTGGTCATCCGACATGTCGGTGAATGCTGCCTCGGAGAAAACGGGGATCCTTGAAAGCATACCAAATAGAAATATGTTGTGTGTGTCGCGGTGTTCTTAGACCCATATTTGCTCGAAGACCACGTAGTCTGAGCTGACCTATAGTAATGGGAGGTTTCAGAAGGATGTGCCACCAGTCACTAGTCACCAAGGACTTGCAAACCAACTCACCAAGGTGACCAAGCAATTGCGGTGGAAAATTGCCAGGACCTTGCTACTACATTCAATTCTCCGACGCAGGCCAGTCACGGTGATGCAGTCGAGCTGCCTCGACTCTGGCGACTTGCGTGTAGAGGACGGAAACGGTGCCCGTGAATGTTCGAATTCCCTGAGTAGCAGCAGAGCGTAAGTACTGGCGGAATGATTACAATCACAACCACGATTAGTAGTAAAGTTAGTGGGTTACAGCCCTAGCCTACGGCGACTCTAACCGTCAGAATCTATGCAAGCAGCTACCCGTTGCGCTACATCAGAGTCTAGGGAGCACCGTTTCGTCAAGATACGAATCAAATCCTTTCCTTTCGGAAAACTCTTCTCCACCAACGACCCCAAACCCTTCAAAATACGACCAATCCAAGCCTCGGACGGCATCGAGAACTTGCCTTGATCATCAAAGCGCGAAAGAAGACCCTGAAGGATATCCCTCGACTCAGCATACTTGGGATGACCGTCCAGCGTCGTGATACACGCATGTCCAGCCGAGTGAATACCGTTCTTATCCAGTGTCTTGCCGTTTCGCAGCCACCAGTCCTCCATGTCCGCTTCTCTCTCCAAGTGAGTCACGGCGAGCGCAATGGGCACTTCTTTCTTCCCGAGGACTTCGTAGAACAATCTATAGTTGCTCTGTGCTGTTGCTGTGATCCTGTTCCCGCGTATACAGAACAGGAACAGGCTGATGCCGCCCGTCGCATTCAATCTTCGAATGAGCTGAACAGCTTTCTCGATGGCACCGACGTAACCGTTCGGACCCTTTTCAGGTTCTTCCAAGCCAACGGTATCCCATAAACGAATAGTAGTGGAGCCGAGTTGGAACTGGTACTCGGAAGAGTCCAGGGTACAAGGCGCACTGTCCGGCGAGACCAATGCGATTTGCCACCCGGCGAGAAGATTGATGAGGGAGCTTTTTCCGACGCCAGTCTCTCCAAACAACAAGACGTGCAAGTCTTTGGGGGGTTCGGTCCGCGGATGGAGAGATTGGTTCATTATGAGATTGCGCACGAGCTCCCGGCACACCTCGCGACGGCCAGGTACCTGGGGATGACAGTCGTCGGGTAAGGTGGTGATGCAAGCATGGCTGGAGAAGGATATCATATCGTGGTCGGAAAACACTCCGGCGTTGGTCGCCCACCATTCCTCCATAGAGCGTGCGGTATCGAATGTGGTCGACCGACCCTCGAGCTCTGTGATGACCGCGACCACAGGAGTCGCCGGAGAGAACTTGTCACGCATTTTCATGATGAGATCATACGTCCTCTTTGTCGCCGTCATAATCCTGGAGATTCCACGAATGCAAATGATCAGGAGATGGACACCACCTCTCTCGTTGAGGTCCGTGAACAACGATCGCAGCGCCTCCTGTGCTCGCTTTTGCGTCCCACTCCCATGTAATCCCTCCGCCAGCCCAGGGGTGTCCCAAAGACGAAACGTTTGGCTACTCGTCTCCCAGTCATAATAATTCGTGGTGGTTGTGACAGGGCTAACATCGTTCGCAACAACTGCCCGCTCCGAATTGAGCACGAGGTTGACAAGGGAGCTTTTCCCAACCCCAATTTCGCCCGCGATGACGATGTTGCGGGCTAGTTTCGGTGAAACGCCGTCAACGATGAGGTGGCGAACAAGTCCCTGACACAACTCGCGACGGCCAGGTAACTTGGGATGGCAATTGTCGGGTAAAGTCGTGAGGCAAGCATGAGCAGAGAACACCATGTTGAAGTCGTGAAGCGCCGCGACATTGCTCGTCCACCATTCATCCATGGAAGGAATGATATCTGGTAAGGCCGATCTTTTTTCAAGGTCGGTGATGACAGCAACGAGTGGGAGATCCGGAGCAACCTTGTCACGAATCCGCACGATGGTGTCGTATGTCTGCTTCATGCCTCTGGTAACCCTAGGGAGTCCACGCATGCAGAGTACCAGGAGATGGACGCCGCCTCCCCTAGTCAGCTCCGTGAGAAGCGATCGGAGCGCATCCTGTGCTTGCTTTGGGGATACGGTTCCGAACGAGCCTTCGCTAAGGCCGGGCGTGTCCCAAAGACGGAACGTCTGAGTATCAGAGACCCAATCATGACATTCCGTTCCGAGGGTCACACCACGAACGTCGTTCGCTGTGGCAGCGCTTTCCACGCCAGTTACGAGGTTGATTAGGGAACTTTTCCCGACTCCGGTTTCTCCTGCAACGACGATGTTACGAATTGACGCGAGTTGCGTACTTTAGAACGTGTTAGCCCGGATCTCACGTGGGTTCAAAACTCTTACCTTGCGGATAAGTTTATCATCATTCAACTTGCTGCCGTGGCGAGAGAGAGACTACTACGATAAGTTTCTGGAACTGCAGAAGAGGGAGCACTCACTCTGTACCACCGCGCTGGAAGCTGGAAAGCAACGACGATGGGTTGCCAGAACCATTTCGTGGAGACCTCGTTGCCTTCACGAGCTTGGCGGTCCTTCTTGAATTGGCAAGCCCTGTGATATGAATGCTAGCCGGTACGGTGGTAGATCGATATGATCTATCACCAGGCCTCGCGCTATGCGGTCACCAACTATTTTAGTAGCGGGGAGCCGAGATCGTTACTATTCGAGGTTCTTCTCCCGGGACCTGTAAGTAGACATAAACACAAAGTCGAAGGTCTAACGTGAACATTAGAGCTGGATACACCGAACTCTGGGGTACGGTTATTCCGAGATATACGGTTCTGCTTGCTTCTCAAACAATGTACCGGGGTGCGAATCCAAATGAACTTAGGTAGACAGGCAGACACACGAGGCAAAGCGGCCTGGACAACACCAGACAACCCTGCCGCTGAAAGGTGAAACACGCCACATACGGACGGCGTGAACCTGTCCGAACTATCAAAACACCCATTGATACAATCAATTCAGTCGCACATGTCTACGGCAACCTGTTATCTTTCGTTACCTTGCAACAAGTCGAATCTGCGAGCGCTTACCCTATGATAGACCTTTCAACACCTCGTCAAGTTCTCCCTGAACTTTTTGTATCTCGGCGCGCTTCCTCTGCAATTCTCCGCTGTTGTAAACCCTCAGAGCTCCCCGGGCCTCGTTAACGAACTCATGTGACCTCTCTGTCGACCCCAACAATTCGGAAGACTCGGTGGTATTGGCCGCGGTTGAAGGTTCCTGAGCAAGGACACTCGAAAAGTCTACACCGGAAGCACGCAAAAGAGCAAGGTCACGGAGAGTGTCGCTGAGTGGAAGGGGTTTGGACTTGGAGGATGACATCGTGGACCCGGACAAGTCTCGCTTCGGAGAGGTGCTGTGCCTGTCGCCGCAACATGCAACGTTACCTTTTGCCCTCATCTAGGTTCTGCAACAACAATTGTCTCTAGTCAAGGACTATTACTCATCTGCACCAGCAAAGGCTCCTATCATTTACTACATTTCTTGGATATGGCATCTGCATCTGAAGACCGCCCTGCAGCACCTGCGGATGCCACCCCTGCGCCTCCTCCTAGAACTGAGCCCATGACACATACAGCATTCGACTCTCCAGACGCAGACGTCGTCCTGGTCTCGCGCGACCTCGTTCGCTTCCGGATGCACTCATTCACACTCAAAACGACATCGGGCTGGTTCCGTTCTCTATTCTCAATCCCCCGGCCTTCCCCATCGAACACTACAGAGGCAGGCCCGATGGATGAGGGCCGTGATCTGCGGCCTGCGCTAAACCCGTCGATCGCAGACCCCGAGACGATCCATCTTGATGAAGATTCGTCCACACTCGAGCTCTTATTCCGCATGATTAGTGGTCTTCCCATACAACCACTGACGTCGTTCGACACCGTCGACGCGCTCCTATTCGCCTCGGAGAAATATGACATGCCGGGCCCTACGTCCCTCGTGCGCATCGCTGTGCTTACGCCCCCACTCGCGGACCAGCCTTTACGGCTGTACGCCGCTGCGTCGCGATGTGGATGGACCGACGAGGCTAAAGTTGCCTCACAGCGGACTCTTGCAATGAATCTATGGGAGGACGAAAACTGGGAGATGCTTGCCAAGGTAGACGTGCGCTCTGTGCTCGCTCTCCTGAAGCTTCATCGGTCGAGGAGAGAGCATTTGCGCAAGAAACTTGACGAGCACCCGTTCGTCAATGCAAACCCATTGTCCTATTGCTCGAGATGCAGGCGACAGGCAGATCATCACGCCTGGCGGGAGCTCAAGCACAGAGTCACCGCGGAGATGGATTTCAGACCGCTGGGGGACACGATCTTGGATGTTGGACTGACGGAGTGGCCAGAGGCAAAGGCATGCTGGGAGGCGAAATGCCCGTACGCGGATTGTGCGATTGTGCAGTATGACAAAATCGAGTCGATGCGACTAATCAGGGAGTGTATAGACAGCCTCCCAAAGACGACCTGATGGGGGAATTTATGCTAAACGTACCTACAAGTGAAGTTACTACTACCGCTACTACTACCAATTAGGTAATCACATGAGTGCTCTTCCTGCAGTGAGTCAAAACCATCGCTTGACCTCGGGGATCTTCCTAAAAAATAAGGATGCTCATTTCCACGTCGCGTTGGCTGTCCAGGACTGCCAGATTTCGCTCCTTTGCCACCGCCTCGCTCCTCAGAGCACCCAGTGAACCTCCAAAACCACCTCGGCCCATAGATGACTCCACTTCGGCCCTCGACTACAAAAGCACGCAGAGAATACGTCCTCCACCTCTCCCAGTGTCGGATGTTCCGCGTTCGCGCACCGCTGAAGAGGCCGTGACAAACATCCTGTACAATACGCCGCCTCCGAACTTGCAACCCTATAAAAAGTATGTCTTTTCTTCGCGTCAACTCCAACCGTGGCCCAACATGTGATAGTCGCTGATGAACGTCTTTTCGTTCAGACATATCCTCAACTGTCTTGTTCAGAATGAACCTGGGGTTTTATCACGCGTGTCCAGCATCTTGGCTGGCCGCGGGTTTAACATCGATTCATTGGTCGTCTGTCGCACTGAAATTCGCGACCTGAGTCGCATGTCGATTGTCATCAGTGGTCAAGACAGCGTTGTCGAGCAAGCTCGCCGACAACTCGAAGATCTCGTACGTAATTCGCCTTCCATCCTTCCGTTCAGCGGGAGGTCTGCCTCAACCTAGAGACGCGTATTCACGAATATTGCAGGTCCCTGTTTGGGCTGTCCTCGACTATACCGACACCCGCGTGATCTCGCGCGAATTGCTCCTCGTCAAAGTTTCCATCCTTGGGCCCGAGTACCTCGAAGACCAGTTTGTCGGTGGGCCCTCACACGAACCCCGCCGGAGCTCTCCACACTCGCACGTTCCCCCATCTGTTTCCTCCTCCAGCGCCTCCAAAGCCGAACGCGAGGCAGTCTTGGCGCACAACTTTGAACGAAGTGGGCACGCAGAGACAGCCGCCACGGACCCCCAAACCCCGATTCCGCTAACAGCCTCGGAAGCGCTGCGGCTCAAACACGAGCACTTGCAGTCCATATCTGTCCTCGCAAACCAATTCGGAGCGAAGATCGTGGACGTGAGCGATAATAGCGTCATCGTGGAGTTGACGGCCAAGACGAATCGTGTGGTTGCGTTCTTGAATCTTCTAAAACCGTTTGGGATATTGGAGAGCGCGAGAACCGGTGGGTGTTTTTACCTTTAATTCTCGTCGCTTTTTTGTGGAAGATGGGCTGACGCCACGTGATTTGTCCAGGTCTAATGGCAATGCCACGTACCCCAATTGCGAGGTCGAAGGATGACGCGGATGATATCTCTGAAGAAGGGGGTGCTGTGGATGCTAGCCTGCTCCCTCCTGGCTAATGCTTTCAACCCTCATCTGGGATGTTTCAAGCTGGCGAGATATCCATCAAAACATCTACTGCTCCATGAGTACACACTAAGGCCTGTGTTATGTAGAAGGGATATAAGACTGACGTGCATATTGAATCTAAGTTTCATACCATGGATCATATGCATTTTTAAGCACTTGATGCATTGAATCAGATCGTAGAATAAAAATTCTGCGCCTCATGCCCTGAGAACATCACCATGAAATCCAGTCTCTTGGAGTTCATGCTTGGGTAGGCCAAGCCCATATAGATGCAGTATCTCGTTGATGTAATATTGAATAGGTCATGAATGAATGTAGTATACCAATAATAATTGAGACAGCTCCTTGTGCTTGCTACTTTTGACTGGGCTGGACTGAGTAGAGGTAGGCATTGGGAAAGTGCGCCTTGATACGCTCGCCAAAGAGCCAGTAGAAGGGCATCGCATACGTGACGTCGGTGGATTCTGTCTGGCCAGCACTGCCAGTGAGGATGTAGAATACTCAGTAGTCACTTATATTAGTAGTAAAGATACTGTACCTGTAGAATACTACGTAGTCACTAAGTAAGCTAAGGTAAAAGCTAATGTGCGAGTGAGCTAAAGCTGTCAAAGTCCGTAAAGCACTAAAGTGCTAGTCACACACTCGATTGAGTAAACATGAGTAAGCAATTTTGGTGCGCTGAAAATTTCTCTCAAGTCCTCAGGCTCCAATGACATGATGTGACGCTGTCCGATCCCAGTCCCACAGACCAAGCCAAGGCCACTCAGAACCAAGGCTACCAGCCGGCTACCAGCGTGAGCGCACGGAGCGCATTGCGCGACCACCTAGATGAAGACGCCGAGCCGAGGAACCCACCATGACCGTATCTGCTCGCTCTCGCCATTTGCACAGGCCACCCTCACTCGCCCGCACACACCCTCCCACACACCCTCCCCACCTTGCTTGCCGTCATGACCACCACCACGACGCCGCGATGGCATCAGGGACACCACCGTGACCACGACAACACCAGCCCCGGACACTGCGATGGAATCAGTGCTGGCACGATGGTGATGTGGCCACCACCACCACAACGCCGCGATGGGATTAGCAACACTCTCCCGCTTGGACTGGCATGTATTCCAAGCATGAACGCCCGTCTCCCGCCCCGACTGTGCTGTCTCGAGCACAACTGCGCGCCTCTCACCCCGACCGGCTCATCTCCCGCCCCAACCATGCTGTTTCGAGCGCAAAAAAAAAGATAAGTCCTCACCACCCCCTTGTCTACCCCCAGTCTTACCGTCCCACTCCCAGTGCCACCTCCTGTTACACGAGTGCGCGAGCACGCGCGCCCTTCGTCCCCTTCGTGTCGTCTTGCCGTGGTGTGGCCACCACGACGCCGCGATGGCATCTGCGACACCACCATGACCACGATAATGCCGCCGCCGCCGAAATGGTGTCAGTGATACTACGACGACGACGCTGCGATGGCATTGTCTCCTGCCTGGACTACCAGTGGCATGTATTCCGAGCACGAATGCCGGTCTCCCGCCCCAACCATGCTGTCTTGAGCACAACCACGCGCCTCTCACCCTGACCGGCTCGTCTCCTGCCCCGACCATGCTGTTTCGAGCGCAAAAAAAAAGCTAGGTCCCCACCACCACCACATCTGACTCGAAGTCCCCCTTCTGTGACCCAACTTGGTCATCCTTCCCCCATCTCCCCCAGAAATTCAGCTCCAGGCTCCCCCTGGGCACAAACGAGGTGAAAAAACCGCCCACGGACACTGCCCCCACCATATGACTGGCGCGACGCCTGCCACCTCGAATGTAGGGCCCAGCATGCCCTCGTCTACCTGCAGTCTTACCTCTTCCCCCACCCTCGCATCTCACACTCCCTCGCTCGTCCGCCCTCGCGCCGTCTCGCCCGTCCTGCCACCCCATGTTACACGAGCGCACGAGTACGTGCACGTGCCCGTCGTCCCCTTTGCAGCGGTGGTGTTTTGCCCACCCTTAACTTCCTCGCACGGCGTCAACCCTTGCAGAGCACCGCACGCGCCCGTCCCCTTTGCGCTGTCTCACCTGCCCACTGGCGCGTCTCACCCAGCCTTGTCATGACAACGATGGTGATGTGATGGCGTCGACGCTACCACCATAACCCCGCTGCGATGGCGTCGGCAACACCACCACCATCACCGCGACGCTGCAATGGTGTCGGCCATACCACCGTGACAATGGTGCCAAGTCGATGGCAATGACGACGACACCGACACCGATGCTGCATCAACAACAACAACATCATCGACAACAGACGCGCTGGTGCCCTGCCCAATCCCGACCATCCTGGTTCCACCCTTCTCGAGCATATCCTGTATCCCCCTTCTTGTTCTAAATTTTGCAATAAATATTGTTTTTGATTTTCATTCCAGTTGGTCAAGCTGTAAAGCAGTACTGGCAGATTAAGTAGCAGTTGAGCTTTGAAAGTGTGAAAGTGGCCATAAAGTGACCGTAAAGCAACTTTAAAGCAACGAGATCTACTTTGAAAGTAGTCATTTACTTTACATGCATGACTACGAAAGTGCCGTAAAAGTTCCCACAAAGTCCCATAAAGTAATTGTACGATTTCCTGATGTCGCACAAGGTGGGCTGTACTGTACAAGTCTTAGCTGCCAACTTACTGCACCACCGTGCCCTTGTTTTACAAACTCGAACGCCCGATTCCTCCAAACGTTCCAATTCCGATAGGACCCTCGCACCTACAGAATGACCCCCTACGTGGCGCTTTGCCCTCTCTCTTGTTCCTCACCGAACGATACACACTCTCACCCAGCGTACTACTGTTTACGAGTCAGTCCTTTAGCTTTTTGCTATCTTCTCGTACTCACCTCCTCATTCTCCCTCTTCTTCCAGTGACTTTCACAGATATCCCCCCAGGGTTTCTCGACACGTGCGTTGACCTCGCTAGGAAGCGTACGGGATCCCCAATCTCTCTTACCACCACCACCGAGTCCGACCAAAGCTTCTTTACGGACACCACTTCCTCCTCTTCGCCCCCGCACTCTGTCTTCAAGTTGGAAGCCAAATTCTACTACGTGGGCTTGCCCTCTAGGCACGACTTATGTAGTCTACAGTACGAGCACCACGCTCTGGAAATGACCCACCGGCCTCGAGGCGTACCCCGAGCTAAAGGAGCTCAAGCCAGTCTTTAATCATGAGATTGTAAACATCTGGGGTGTCTTGGGTCCAAAGGTCTGTGACTGCCTAGATTCCAAGCAGGTCATGTGAGTGCCAACGTTGTGCGCTTCACCAAGGTCGAGGAGGCCCCTGGTCCCATTGTTCTATGGATCGGGGTGATGCTCCAGTCTCTCTCCAGCGAGGATGCCCACACCACGGCCGCCGGTTGCCTGCAATGCTTCAAGTCGTTCCAGCTCACCAACATCGAAGTCAAGTTCAGGGAATCTGTCTTCACCCAGTCAGTCGGTCCTAAGCTCCTCAAATCCATCTCCTCCACAAACGCAACTGCCAGTGTTTGCAGTCCTCTCACCCCCACACTTGGTCTGCCGATTGCTGCCCGAGCCACCTTGTATGCCAAGGGCACCAGAGCTCTTTATACATATTTCTGAAGGCTGTGACAGCAAGAAGGTCTATGTTGTCACCGCCCGCCACGTTGTATTCCCACCGAATTCAGCATCTAACGAGCTCTACAACTGCAAGCAGACTGGCCAGTGTCGTCGCGATGTCATCCTCCCTGGCCCCAAGGTCTTCCAGACCATGCTCAAGTCCACTGTAGTCAAGATAGGGCAACACAAGGTCATGGTCGACTATTACAACCAGCAGCTTGAGGACTTCAAGTTGGAGGGCCATGACAACAACAACAAGGGGTGGCAGGTGATTCAGGGTGAGTTGAAGAAGACGGAAGCAGCGATCGGGGCCCTTGAGTAACCAATTCCATGGCGGGGCCACAAAGTACTGGAGCAAAGAGAGCCTGCACGTTATAGGCCACGTTGCCTACTCTTCTCCTATCACTGTCAGTGCCGGCACCAAATGTTACACTGAAGAGTGGGCTCTCTTGGAGCTCGACCGCAACAAGATTGATTGTGTTACAGACACTACTAATTTTTCCCTTATTTTTCCTGATTTTCTAGGATGACTTTCGCATTTAGCCCCTATCTATTAGCCCCTATCATCTGAGACCACTAAATGCTCAAGTCTGGTCCACAGTCCAGACCCACTTGCCTCATGGGTAACATATATATTGCTGTGCGCCTCACTGATCATGCATGGTGTGCAGCCTCGCCTCATGTTGGCCTCACTGATCACACCTGGCGTGCAGCCTTGCACATGTTCACCTCATGCACACTGCCTACCTCACCCCTACCTTGTGGTTAGTGAAACGACCAGTACTCACTGTAGAGCACAAGCCTAAGCAATAGAACAATAGAGATAGAAGTGTAGCTCCTAGAGTTAAAGGGAAAACTCCAAGAGGACAAGACTGAGGTCCTCTGGCGCTCTATTGGGGGTTTATATACTACACAGGGGTTTGTACTAGTGTAC